>LPNX010937895.1:390143-434956 GCA_001517045.1 Pseudotsuga menziesii
TATATTTAAATAAGAGTTTTATATTGATATCAATAATTTTTTTCCCTATTTGCCAAGTCTTCTCGAGTCTGTCTCGAGTTTTTCCCGAGTCGGCGAGTCATATGCCAGCCGAGTCTTTGCCGAGTCCGAGTCGTGCAACATTGGTTCAAATATCTAGGACATATGAATCCCTCATTCAAATTCTGATTGTGCATCACTGTTCCCCTCTGGATAAGCTTTCCAATGCCCATCCTCATACTCCATTCTTATCTCGGATATGGAATTTACATTCCTTAAAAAATGTCAATTTGCCCAATTCTACACTTTTTCCACAGTTGCAATTAGCCTCAGAGGCCAATTTCGGTCGTTTGTAGAAGTAAATCTAGAGAGAATTGGGAAAAAAAATTCACCGGGAAAAGTTAGTCCATATAACAAGGGTCACTCATCATCTCTCAGATCTTTGATCCGATCGTCCAGTCACCCACTATAAAATTCTAGGTTTGGCTACTTTTGACTTTTGCACTTTTTCACAAATTTCAAATTTTCAATAAAATTGCCTATCTCCCAAGCCAAGCATTTATGGAAAATCTTTGTCTAACGAAAATTGTCTGTTTTGATGAGTAGGTAAAAGGTTGAGTTCATAAATATTTCTAGTTTTGACATCTAGGGTCACTTTTACCTCTTTCAAGCTTTTCAAAAACCCTAAAACGTGCTCTGGAATAGTGCTTTTTGGCCTTCTTTCACACCTCGTCTTCACATCATTTGGAATTTGGCTCCAAGCTTCCGAAGTTAGCTGCGTGCTTGGTCCATGGCCATGCCATAACAATTTCATCCCAAATCGAGCTCCCATTGGGCCTTGGGACGCTGATCTTTGAAAGTGACTAGTTCGAATTTTCAGTCAAATTGAAGCAGGATGAGCTCGGGCCTCTCACAGGCGCTTTTGTGAACTTTATTAATGGCGTCTGAACGCTTTAGGTCTCATTTGATTCAGAGCCGAACTGCTCCTGCTATGGCAAAAACAATTTTTGGGCTCTATACTCTAGTCTGCACCAACGCGACGATCCATCCACGAACAACATGTTGATCTTGACATCGACACTTCAGTGTCAACACCTTGGCACTACCCAAACAGTGATAACATGAAACTTTTGACCTTCCGGTTTCCATATCGAAAGTTGGAAGTCGACAATATGCCCATATTGTTTCCAACTTCTCATGTCAATATCTTTCACGTCCGAAGTCCATTTTTGACAAAATGGGTATCGCTGGAAAGCCCTCGGCGAGCTCTATAGTACTATACAACGATGTGCTCCTCTGTAGCATTTGAAGACTTTGATTTTTAGTCATCATTTAGCCCACAATTTCACTAAATATTTATCAACACTTACTTTGCGATTCTGATTTTCTACCTGTAGGTGTGGATTCCGGCCCAAACAACCCCAGTGTTGCAACCTTTAGCTTTGATACCACTCTGTCATGTCCCCTTCTATTAATTCAACCCACGGAGGGAACATGAGCGATATAAGGGGTGCTGAATTTTGCCCCCAATTACAAAATTCATTAACTAAATGTGTGCGTAAACACATATTAAACATACATAGTGGAATTAAACTCTATTAATGCACACACAACATGCTTATACCAACATTCTCATCACATGCATAGCAATAAACCCATTTTCATGCTATTCATAAGCAACTAATTGAACAATTCAAGTTGGGTTATCTCATTCAATTTAACACAAATAAATAGTCTCTCATAACACATAAAGTAGTCATAATCAGAGACAACAAAGAACACTTATCTTTTAATTGAAATCTCTCGAGCAAATGGCTATGGAAGTGCAACATTCCACCCAACTGTAGGTCTCTGCCCAACCTATATTCTTGCAAAGCTCAGAGACCAACCTCGAGCTGAGGCTTGTATCCACTAAGGAGGAACTATTCAAGCTCACTCACAGCCATAGGCACAATCACTCAGGCTAATCCAACACACAGGTGGGTTTATCAAGTAAGTAGGGACATAAGGAAGGACGATGCTAAATCAATGAACTCAACCACAGGGCTACAAGCATCTCAATGACCTCAACCATCCTAGGAACCCCTATCACTTCCACTCTCAGCATGAGTAAGGTCCCCTTCTCCGCTACACGGTTTCTCGGGTGCCCCTTCCCTTAGCATTGACCTAGGTAAGCACAAGCGGTCCAAGCTGCTGAACCTTCAGAGATTCTTACCTTCACGGAATTTATTAAGCAAACCCAACCTTTAAACTCACTCTCATTTCAATCCACTCTTGGATTTTTCCCAATTCTGGCCACGTGATTGTGAATCACGAACTTCAACTTTTGGGCTTTTAAAATTGGGTCTTCCAATGAATTTTTGGGCTCTTGACACTCTCAAATTCACCCCGGGGTTTATATCTATGTATTCCCCATTGGATTTTACTTCTCCCATGAATTTCTGGGCAATTTTGGCATTTCAAAACCAATGTTACAAATATCGTGTCGACGAATATATCGCTGAGGGTCCAAAAAGAAATTATCGGATTTATCGGCGAAAATGTCGGCAAACATCGGCAATATATCGACAACTTAAAAAAATACAAAAATATTCATTGTTTTTCAATTTTCTAAACATCTAAAGCAACAAGAACATCAAATAAACACATTGTTACATGAATATGGAAATAAAACCGATATATAAGATGTATAAAACGTCTAGTGATATATCACACATAAAAAATGAATCTTGTCTTGGATCTTTGAAGGCTTGATGTAATATATTAAGTTTTAAATTAAAGTTTAAATTTTAAAATATAAATATAAATGACAAATGTACATTGTAAATACTAAATAGTAATATAGTATTATATATTATATATATATATATAATATAATGTATGTACTATGTATAATGTATATATTATATATAGTATATAATATATAATATATACATTATATACTATATATTATATATTATAGTATATAATATATAATATATACATTATATACTATATATTATATACTATAATATATAATATATAGTATATAATGTATATATTATATATTATATACTATATATAATATATACAATGTACATTATACACTATATAGTATACATGGGCCACAATCCGTTGGTGATTAACCACGAGCCACTGTCTGTTGGCGATTAACCACAAGCCACAATCCGCCGGCGATTACCCATAGGCCACTGTCTGTCGGCGTTTAACAACGGGCCACAATCCGTCGATGATTACCCACGGGCCACAATCCGTCGATGATTACCCACGGGCCACAATCCACGGGCCGCGCGTTCTCCTCCACAGAGCAGCGTTTAACCTTCTCCCTCCTCCATGATGGCATGAACTGGTGCTCTTTCTCCTCTGTCAGACCCTAGCTCTCCGTCAAACTAATCCGTCGCTGCTGAAAAAGAGGGACGGAAAATGCCAAAAACAGGCCAATAAACCTTATCCGCGGGACAAGCGATATTTACCCATCGACTCGCGATTTTTTGCAGACATCGCGATTTTTTCGGGCAAAAAATCGCCTCAATATATCGCGCGATGTTTGGCGATAATATCGCCGAGGTTGGAACATCGCGATATATCGCGATGTTGGCGATAAATCGCCGATATTTGTAACACTGTTCAAAACACAACTTCTTTCCAAGTTGCGATTTCTGGTTTTTCCACAACTGGGAATGCATAACATGCTTAGAATTGCAGTCTGGTTGTTTCACAATGGAATGGGGAAGATGGAAAACGAAGTCCAATGAGGAAAGATGACTTATGGGTCAAGTAAATTGAGCCCATAACCTTCCATACGAATTTTTGGGTTTTCCAATGCTCATTAAATTCATGAACTGATTTCTCAGCTGCTTCCTTAGAATAGAATCAAATGCCAACAAGGATAGCCAAGATGGGTTCTCAAGATGACATTTGGAAACACAGGGTTAAATCCCACAACCCCCTCACCTCTCCCTAGTGGATACACATAGCCCCCTCATTTTAGTTGCTTCAGTAGCCAGTTTTGGGGTTTTTATTTGCATTTATAAATATTTACATGCTTTTACAATTTCCATGGCTTACTAGCACATGGCTCACGAATATAAAATACTTTCTTGTTACAAGCTGAGTATTAACAAGCGGGGCCTTGGCCTTGGGCTCCATGCTAGGAATTCATACACTACATATGCATAATATTTACATATCAATTCAATACATTCTAAGGGTCAAAATGGGGGTATTACAGGAATATTTGTAAAAACTTGAAATCCCTTGGTAGAAGATAATGGCCTAGTCCGATAGTGTTTCAATTGGACTGTTTCATACACGTAAAACATACATGAGATGGCTTTGAGTTGTTAAGATTCGAAGGGAGGATAGAGTCTTATCAATCATCACATTGATCATCACATACTTTTATTAGAGACGTGAGAGCTAGAGCGAACTTGTTTCTTTCATGTGTACTTCTTGATTGTACTTTTTACTTGTCTAGTGCACTAGAGTTCTTGTGTTGATGCCAGTAAGGTGTTAGGGTTATGGTTTACCCTAAGATGACAAGGAAAGCTAGGAATTGGGAGAAACCCTAGGAGCAAAAGGAGCACATGTTCTTGTGGTTCTTGTGTGAGAAGAAGACTAGGATTTTGTGGCATTGGAAACCCTAGTACTACATGTTGTGCTTGATGTGGAGAAGATAGTGAAAGACTATTTAGTTTGTGATGCAAGTGTAGGTGCCAAATAGGATTTGCTGGTGTGTATGCTAGCTTGTTGTGGATTTTTGGTGGATCAACCGGCTTAGATTTAGAGTGATTCCTAGCTAGGAGGAGTTTGTGGCCAGGGTTTGACAGTTGGTTGCCCTAGCTAGGGTTTAAAGAGCATTGAAGAAGTCCTAGCTTTTGATAAGATTGAAGGACTTATTTGTACCAGCTTGGGATGTGCTGTTGGTATGTAGTTGTAACTTTATCTTTTGTATATATGAAGAGTTCATTGCTGTCCAAACTGTGTTTGCAGATATGATTTTCAGCTAATGTTCTCATGATGAGTAAGTAGTTTCTAGAGCTGGTTATGCATGCTGATTTAACATAACAATGAACAGATATTGTTAAGTGATTTGACAAACATAGAAAAGTTAAGTGGGTAGATTTATGGCTGTAATAAGTAATTATGATATTATCATATCTGTTATATGTTGGGAATTGTGCCCTAAGTGCTGGAAAAAAATTTCCCTTGAAGCACTTTTGTTCGGTGTTTATTTTCTTTGGCTGCATTGTGTATTTTGGTTGGACAGAAGTGAAATATACACTGTTGTAATTTATATTTCAGATTTGTCCCTAAGGCTGAAAGTTCATAGGAAATAAATTCCAGGGACCTCAAGATTGAGGTTAAACTTCTAAATTTGCATTGAGCAATGTTTTGTAGGAGTTCCAACAGTTCCATTCATGACACTGTTGTAGGCTTGTAGCCATGAAGAGTGCTTCTGTGATTCTTTGATCAGCATAAAGAGCTGCTGTGGCCACTCTTTGAAAAACACCTTAGTAAAATAAATTAAAATCACAAGAAACTATCTATAATTACTCTAATTTAATTTTTAAAGGTTTTGTAAGCCACAGGCAATGTTAATAAAAGAGATGCAACCAAATTACGGATTTTGTAAAAGGTGCTTGTGGGATTTAATCCCAGTCCTACTGGAAAACAAAATTTTGCCTCCTCCGCATATCCAACATCTCCCAAGCTCTTTTCCTTAAATCTAAAGGCAAAAAATTCTTTCAGCCCAGAGGCATAAGCCGTAATTCCTGATGCCTGAGGCATGCGACTGCTGAGTTAGAAGCCAAATTGGTGAGCTAAATCAAAGAGGTAAAGGCTGAACTTTTTTCAACTGAAAAATAGATTTCAACATCAAGGCTTTCAACATGAAAATTGTTACTCAGACTGAAAATTGAAGTTCTTAAGAAAAAAAATCTACTGTTAAGGAACAAAAAGGATGGATTTTATCTTCATACTACTTCCATTGATAAATATTAGTCATCATTCAAATCATAATGAACAACTGACATTATTCTTGATTGGAATATGTCTGTAAACCTAATAAGTTATATTATTGTGAGAAGAAATCTGCTAAGCCAGAATTGTGCGAGTCAAGAGAACAATGTAATTGAAATAACTGTCAGATAAGAGAAAGATGATACACCTCCCAAGATTTCAGACCATGCCTTAACAACTGACCATGATGAAGATACCTTACTATTTTGTGGAAAAGAAAGATCATCCATTATTATGTTGATGAAGTTTTAGTATACAACTTCATGGATACCCAATAGCACAGGATATGAATATATTGGTTTGACAGGGAAATAATTCCAAGCGAGAGTTGTCAGTGGAACTTTTGTGTCATGCTCTGGAAACACTACAAAGTCTTTTTGACAATGAGTAATTTCAAGCTGAGGTCTGGTGCTGGTATCACACTTGGTAAGCATTGCTGAAAACTCTAGGTACCGTTGATATGAATCTAGCTACAAAATCCATAGCCTTTAAGTCTAGTGGTCGTCACTAAGTCTCCATGTAAGTGTTGTCCCTTCTATGCCTCAAAAACTACTGAAGTAAACTGCCTCATCGACGACTAAATACTTTTAGGAGCCAATCTTGTACTCCATGAAGGTTGTTACAGTTCAAAGGGAGATGGCTTTTTATGTAACTAACAATACCATAATAACTATCCCTTAATCACTAAAACATAATTAATAGATAAGAAGAGGAACTTACCTCACTCTGTCTTGCATAGTGAGCCACTCCTGTAACCTTCATTAGTTGATATGTTTAAAATAAAAGAAAATGATAAACTGCATAATTGCACCATCCACAAAGTGAACGCTGTCCCAGTTCTACAATGTTCTACTTATTTTTCTCTGGAAACTGAGATCAATTAGCTTAATTTTTTTCTCATAAAAGATATTGTACAAAATTAAAGTGGTGGGGATGTGGGGGCTGGAATTTCATAGGTATACTTAATCCAGGAATGGATCTGGATGAGAATCAGTGATGGGCCATAATAGTAAATTTCATATTATTCAGATTCTAAATTCCACATAGCAGCTAAAGTGCTTTTGACAATATATTTTCCAGCTAAAGTGCTTTTGAAACAATATATTTTCTACATGCAGTCTTTTAAAAAACATCTCTTATTGTTTTTACTTCAGTTACAAGTTCAACTTGTAGTTAGTGGATACTATATATATGTTTAAGACTTGGGTCACTTAATTAGGATTTGAATTATGGATCTTTGGCCACTAAGTTTGGTCAATCTACTATCATTTACTTAAGTGTTGATTTATGTTGACATACTGCCACAGATAATAGATGCAGTAGTTGTTGCTCGGATGCTGAATGCTACTTTGGTTGTTCCAAAATTGGATCAGAAATCCTTTTGGAAAGACAAAAGGTGGGAAATTTTTTTTTTTTCCAAGCTGTGGATTAATGAGCATCTTTTTCTGATTCTTCTGAACTTCACTATCCTTGCTTGGTTTCATAATTTGCTAATAATAATTGTTGTCTTGATCTACAGCAACTTTGGTGATATTTTTGATGTTGATTGGTTTATATCCTCACTCTCGAAGGACGTTGTAATTGTCAAAGAGCTCCCTGAGAAGTTTCAAAAGGGGCTGGGGAGGTCACATGCCATGCGTGTTCCAAGGAAATGCACTCAACATTGCTATGAAAACCGAGTACTGCCCATACTACTAAAAAGACATGTATGTATGTGAGATAAACTATATAAAGCTCTACAAGGGCCCTTTAAGTAGATTGATTGACACTGCCTACTTTTGTATGACAGCGGGCTCTTTTTCTTGTGTACATCTTACAGTCACTCACTTCCTAATGTCCAATAAAAAACTAAACCCTTCTAACAGGGAATGTGGATAACATATTTATTTTGGTTTGGCCACATGTACCAGTATGGTGTATGTGCTGTTCTCCACTAAATTATTGATATCATAATTTAGAGTGTAGGCTTTCTGAGTCTGTCAGAAATATTTTAGGATTGAAATTTCTTTTGTAATGTATGCTTCCCTGAAATGAAGTTTAATGCTTTGTTTTTTATGATTGCTTATTATGTATTAAATGACAATGTGTATTATGTGTTATTAAGTATTGCATTCATTTTGCGCTCTACTCGTAAACAAACCAACCTTACTAATTTTATTGTGGCTGCAGGTTGTTGAACTGACTAAGTTTGACTATAGGCTGGCAAATAAGTTGGACACTGATTTACAAAAATTGCGTTGTAAAGTCAACTATCATTCATTGCAATTTACCAATTCTATTTCAGAAATGGGCCAAAAGTTAGTTGACAAAATGAAGAAGAGAAGCAGGCGTTTCCTTGCTCTCCACTTAAGGTAAAATGCGTTTGGGTTACTAAGTAAAAGAATTGTTTTACTGTAGTCAAAGAGTGTTCGGTCTAGCCTTATATGCTCTTAGTTTTGAGTTTCAACTGCTGCATTATCTTGATTGGTGATTGATTTATCCAGCATAGGTTATTTGCTGTGAAAAAATGATAGTTCTGCAATTCTGGAAGAGTACAAATATATGCATGGTGCTAAGAAATGAAAGGTTTGCAGGTTTGAGCCTGACATGCTTGCATTTTCTGGATGTTACTATGGTGGGGGAGACAAGGAGAGAAGGGAGTTAGGTGCCATTCGTAAACGGTGGAAAACTTTACATGTAAGGTGCAGAGTTCCATTTTTATCTAGTTGAGAGTAAATAACTTGTTCTCTTTATTCTGCCTGATTTGCTTTAATCTAAAGCACAGACTTTTTAGTACTAGTTAAAGTATTTGGTTGTTTAAGCAGATAAGCAGTCCAGACAAGGAGCGCAGACATGGAAAATGCCCTCTCACTCCTCAAGAAGTGGGATTGATGCTAAGGGCATTGGGTTTTGGAAGCGATTTGCACCTCTATGTTGCCTCAGGGGAAGTGTATGGAGGAGAAGAGACATTAGCACCTTTGAAAGCTCTGTTCCCAAACTTCTACACTAAAGATACATTGGCAAGTAAGGAGGAGCTAGAGCCATTCTCATCATACTCTTCGCGTATGGCTGGTCTTGATTACATTGTTTGTGATCAAAGTGATGTATTTGTGACGAATAATAATGGCAACATGGCCAGAATGTTGGCTGGACGAAGGTATAACTTTTGCTTTTGGCAGAAAATAAACCACGTCTTACCCTTAAAATTTGAATCTGTATATGTAAAACTGAAAAGCTCACTGTGTGATTGCAGGCGGTACTTTGGACACAAGCCTACCATCCGCCCCAATGCCAAAAAGCTGAACTCTTTATTTTTGAATCGACTTAACATGACTTGGGATGCCTTTGCATTTAAGGTGCGTGCCTGCCAAAAAGGTTTCATGGGAGAGCCCAATGAAGTCAGGCCTGGAAGAGGGGAATTTCATGAATATCCCTTTGCTTGTATTTGTGAACATCCTGATGCCAAGGAAAAGATTGAAGCAATCCTCCAACATCAATCCAGATCCAAGTCAAAAAATGTTGGAGAGCTCCCAATGCAAAATGTGGAAGCTCACACAGAAGATGAGTCAGTGGTTGATGATACTGACTGGCTTGAAAAGGACGAGTTTGATGACAATTTACAAGTCCAACAACGAGCAGGACATGAAGATTACAATCATTTCATTAAGACAGATGAACCTGAATTGGAGGAGATGTTATCAGACTAGCCAAACTGGGGGTTATTTACTAAATCAAGAATTTCTTCCTCTGGCACGTCAGTTCACAAAGTGAGATGTTTGCCAATTTAATAATCCCCTCAAAATCTAAGAAGGGTCCTACCAATGATATATTTTTGCTATTATTGTGGATAAGCTGCTGCAACAGCCCTGATTTTATTCCCTGTAGGCTCTCGACAGCTTGTGTTGAAAGTCTAAAGAATGCAAGGATATTCATTATAGTTGGCATTATTTTCTTTAACGTGGCATTGTATTTTTGACCGAGCATGTCTTGTTAATCCCAATTTTCTTCTCTATCATGTGTTTTAAGGAGGACGGAACAGATACTTGCATAGAAGCCTGAAGGATGTGCGAGTAAATTTTATATGTTGAAAGAGGGATTTTTATTTTATGGATAAGTTTCGTGGATTGGAGCTTACCTTGTATTGATTGGTTCCATGTAATACTACGGTACTAGTAAAATGTAGTACTGTAGTGAATAAATATATGATCAGATGGTTATCATTCACGCTGTGTCATTGGGGGTGCCAATATTTTTAATTATATTCTCGCGCGTGCTCAATTGTACACTGTTCTTTTGGTGTTTGGTTATCAATGTTAGAGATTATTAAACTTGACTTTTGAATTTTTATCCCTCGATAAGAAGGCCTGCAGGACTTGGGAGAACTATCCAAATTCAACTCTAATTTTCGGTCTCTTGATTACCTTAAAAACCTTGCATCTGTGGAGGATACACGGGATGCAAATTAAAGGCAATTAGGAGATCTCAAACTAGAAGATGGTTTAAATTAAAGATGGACAAAAATCTATGGGACCTGGTATTTGGGTGAGGGAGCAGGTGCAGGTGCAGATTGGGTGTGACTACGGAAGGGACCCCAAATTTAGGAATAGTTGTTTTTGCAGTACATTTAGGAATCGTTGAATATTTTCAAAATGCGTCTAGTCAGTTAAAAACCCCAAAAGAGGAGTTTTAGGTGCAAATAGGTGTAGCCACACACCTCAAACGCCTCAGCTGCAATTGAGATGTCTATTCTTGGTGATTCTAGGAAAGAATTGCTCAACAGATTTCTATTTGGGCTAGTTTTTTATGTGGCAGTTGAGGATTGAGTTCTTTTTTAGGGGTTATGATGCTAGATGAATCCTGCTAGGATATTTCTCAGGCTTCAAAATTAAGTTAGCATAGAGTTTTATTATGTGCCACTAAAGCCTCACTCTAGATAGGGAAACACCCAATAATTTTTGGCCCTTTACTGACCACTTTTTCCGATTATGGAGATTTTGGAGCTCAAATCCAGTAATTACGATTTGGTATTTCTGAAAGCCAAATTTGTTTGCTGAGATTGTACTATACAGGCCTTGGGGGGATTTCAATGATTCCAAATCAATCTATGCTATTTTCAGCACCCAATTTCATCAATTTCAGCGTGATTTAAGTTGGATTTGGCTTGCCAGATTCCGGTAATGCCTCGTCAGGACAGGCCAAAACCATTGAATTGTTATCCTACTCCTTTTTTGGGACAAATAAATTTTGTTTATAGTACTGTCAAGCTGCATGCATTTTAACCTCTAAAGTTGGGACCTTGATGTAAGCAGCACAACAACCATGTACTAGGGCTTCCGTGTATGGATGGCCCAACAATACTCAGCCTGCTGCAGAGCATTCAATCCGACTGCAGCAGGCTGAGTATTCGTGTATGGATGGGCTCCACATGATGGTTTTATTACAAATGATGTAGGGTGAACCTTATGCGCCAGACTCAATTCTTGTGCACTCTGAGGTGCATGAGAGTGCACCATTGGATCAGATTCCAAATCGTTGTATGCAATATTCAGCACCCAATTTCATCCATTTCAATGTGTTTTAGGTTGGATTTGGATTGCTGGATTCTGTTAATTTCTCATCAGAAAAAAGGCCAAAACTGTTGAATTGTTATCCCGCACCTTTTATGGGACATGGATGGATTCTGTTAATTTCTCATCAGAAAAAGGCCAAAACTGTTGAATTGTTATCCCGCTCGTTTTATGGGACATGGATAAATGTTGTTTATAGTACTGTCTAGGTGTGTGCTTTTTAACCACTAATGTTGGGACCTTGACGTCAGCATGTATACAACAACCATGTACTTGCCAGTGTTCCAATAAGTTTCCAGTTTCCGGGACGTGGTAGCGAGGAAACGGACATTGGATGTCTTTAAAATTATTAAAAATATATAATTTATATAAATCCGAACGGATTAACATATGTTAATCTCATAAATAATAGTAAATACAAATTGTCACCTTATTATTGATTCATGAATCATCTATCATTACTTTAGTATTACTTTACTATTGATTCATGAATTATTTATCATTTGATTATTTGAATTTCACATTGATAATCTCTAAATTTATAATACATGTACATCTTCTATTATAAATTTGAATTATAAACATAAAGAGTAAAGAAAATTTAAAATATTAAAACCATAAAATTGAATAAAGACATGTTACATAAACTTAAAGTCTTAAACATCTTCCTATCTAATCCTCATATCTAAAGAGTCAAAAGAGTGATGAGTCAAAGACTTAGTGTGAGGTCATTGATAACAATATCTACATCTAGAGTCAAAAGTTAAATTGAAAACTAACAATGGACATTGAACACTGAAAATAAAAGTAGTAAAAAGAAAGTTGAAAGCATTAAAAAAACATCAAAGAGATAGTTCTATGGACTGGTCCTTTCCATGCATCCACTGCATGAATCCATCAGGAGCATCAATGGGAGTGTCACTATCCGAGTCAAACTCACTGTCATGAGTGACCAATGGCACACCAACCAAACCAAGTTTTTCTTTTGTTTTTTTAAGTTATGAAAAAAAACAATTAAAATCGTGTAGGGGCGCCTAGGATGTCACGTCCCCACCTCTCACCACGACGATGGGGGGGACTACCTACACTGCTGCTGCTATCAAACGAACAATCTAGCCCCATGAACATAATAAATATAAATGCATTGAATATAAAAACATACAGAGATGCATTATACATGAAATAAACAACGGAAGAAAAACACATTCATTCAAGCATTCCACATGTTTATCATAATTCATAAAACAAATACAGTTACATATGTAAATACACAAGAATACTTATCTTACAAAGAAGCTGGCACGCAACTAGCTATGTCGCTGCAACGTTCCATCCAACCATAGGCCAGTGTGCTCATCAATCTCTCAACATCACTGCCACTTTCGAGCTGGGCATGATTTCCACAAGGAACTAGGGAACAACATGCTTACACACAGCAAGACCATACACCCATAGTCAAGCCAACACACAATTGAGTTTCACAAACTGTCCAACCAAGCCAATACTCAATTGGGTTTCAGAGGCTACTAAGGCAACAAGCCAATAACATGGGGATTCCTTGAGCTTACTCAGCCAAGCCAACCTTCACATCAAACACAGTTAGCAATTGACAAAAGAGTTCCTTGGACTTACCCAGCCAAGCCAACCTTCTAATCAAGCACAGTCAACCATCTAACATATGGGTTCTTGTCGGATTGCTAAGGCAACAACCAATAGCATGGGGTCCTTGGACTTACTCAACCAAGCCCACAATCACATTCAACACAGTCAACCATCTAATAGATGGGTTCCTTGGACTTACTTAGCCATAGAAACTCCAGGATGCACCTCACAGCAAAATACAATTGCTGGGTATGGACAAAACGTCCTGGAAGCCAAAATGAAAAGTAAACAAGAGAAAAACGACCCTTTGATAGCAAATTCGATTTCAGATACATCTATGGGCTTCACGTGGGCAGAAACGGCCACTTCAAACCCCCTAAACGTGGATCTATCTTTCCAGCCACTAAACATAACCAAACAAGACGGGTTTGCAACCAAACATATTGGAAAAAGGGGAAAACACCTTGAGAGAAATACGATTTCACAAAACGTTTTTGGGTATTGTAGGAGCTGAAACGACCTCCATACACACCCAAATCGTGGGTCTCCTTTGCCCATTCACTGAACAACACAAAAATGGGTTTCCCAGCTTGGAGAAATTAGGGAAAACGTTAAAAAATGTGAGGGAAGCTCACAGGGGCAAAACCGACCTCCTCAAACCCCAAAATCGTGGCCTCTTTCTTCCCATTCGCCCAACAACACAAAAAATGAATTCTAGGCATGGAGAAATGAAGATACGACATCACAACGTGAGGGAGAGAGCTCATCAAGCTTCAATTGCGTGAGAGAGGCCCACGTGAATGAGAATGGTTGAGGAATGAAAGATGTTGGTGAATAATGGCTTGGACATGCATTCCCAAGCATTTACTTGCCCAATAAGTAAAAAACACATTTTCCAAAAATGGGTGGCTTCCCAAATTTGAATTTGACTCCCATACTCTTCCCATCCCCATGTTCTAACTTCCCCAAGCAATTTCTGAATGACTGGGCACAAAAGAAAAAATGGGTAGTTGAGAGTTTCATGGGTTCTCTCTTAACATTTGGCTTTTTCCCATTGGCTCAAGGGTTTGAATGTCCCCCCCTCTATTCCTTGTGAAATCATGCCCCCATTTCTTTAACGTTGTAGCGCATAGCTAGTTGTGGTATTTTTATTAATTTGTATTTTTACATGATGTCTCAAAACATATAATGTCTGGCTAGCACATAAACCATCGACATCGATTTTAATCGCTCAAAGATAAAACACTAAATCCATGGTGGGGTCTTTGCCTTGGGCTCCACACTACGATTTATGAACGCTATTTACATCATAGGAAATTCAATACCATGGGGTCGAAACCGGGGTGATACATTCCCCTCCCCCTTGGGGTCAAAACCGAGGTGTTACACAGGAGTCTCCCTTTTCATAATAGGGGTGATCAGACACCCCCCAACTCTCCGGGACGTTTTTTGTGCGTTTTTGCACGCTTTTCGGGAAAAGGGGATGTGTGAAAATGTTTCCCAAGAAGTCCCTAAGCCCCCCACACATGGGAAACGAGGAGAGCGCACCCTTGACCTTGGGGGATGTGTCCCCATGGAACATTGGTACTAGCAATATATTTTTGCTTGATGTGTATGGATGGGATCCACATGGTTTTATTACGAATAATGTATAGTGAACCTTATGTACCAAACACAATTCTTGCACACCTTGAGGCCCATGAGGGTGCACAGTTAGATGAGAGATCCAACGACATGCCTCCATATGCCTCGTGGTGCGTGAGAACCTTGTTGGGTGGATAAGTATTGCCAATGAAGCAGGGCCACATCTGCGTATGTATGGTGTGCAAGTAGAAAACATGTGGGTTTATGGGATCATGAATGACATCTATCCTTGACTCTCATTTTGTAGCATGTCATTGGTGCATATGAAATGGCAGATTTATGGGAATAAATTCAGGCAAGATGACAAAATAATTCCCAAGAAGGCCTCATTTTGGGCTATTGTCTTCTTAAATTCTTCTATGGAGAACTTTGTGGGCATTTTCATGTAATGGAAACTAAACTTTGTATGTAAAAAAGATTTTCTGTGAACAAAACTTAAAATATATGGATTTGTTTCACTTTAAACTTTTCTTATTTGTGCTCTTATCGGTTCATATATTAGAGATTTAAATGTTAGGCTAATTTTCAACTCCATGTGGCAAGGCATGACAATGACATGCAATATATATATGCTCTTATAAGCAAATATTCGTTATATTCAAAATTTCCATGGTTATGAATGCAAAGGGAACACGGCTGGGTATATAATAAAAGATTAAAATGTCAAGGTACATGCATTTTAACCACTAATGTTGGGACCTTGATGTCAACATATGTATAACAGCCATGTACTAGTAGTATATTGTTGGCTGATGTATGTGGATTAGTAGCAGGTGCATTAGAATCAGTATTCAATATAACCACCAGAATAGGTGCATGATTACTTTCAACCTTATATAGTTTTTGCAAGTATTTAAAAATTGGTTTAAGGGAAAGACGATTGTTACTTTGCGACTTGATTTGGAATAGTTTCAACCTAACTATTTAGGAAATCCTATCCCTAATGGAAATGGAGATTCCACTAGGAAATAATTCCTTGAATTCTTATCTATAGGATCATATTTTGTTGTTCTCTAGCTTTAAATAGGGTATTTGGAAACCATTTATTATATGAAACTATGCATGACATCCTGTAGACCAAAGAAGTTGAGGATTTTTTGAGTTTTGGTTGAGTTTTTTATTGAGCCAAGGAATACATGCACCTACCTATGGAAGCATAAGCACGTACCCAAAATTTTCCCTTATAAAAGGCATGTGGCCATGCACCTTCCCCACATAACAGGTGTGTGGATTCTTATTGGGTGGATTTTTCACTATTTTTTGCCTATTTAGTCAATCTTAGGTGCCAACCAGAGGGTCTGAGGTTTGCATCTAGAAAAGATTGTTGGTTTTTGTGCTTTATTTAGTACGTTTTGATTTTCATAAAAAGAAAAGGAGATAAAAGCATTATTTTTTTTTGTTCTTTTTTCTTGAGCCTTGCATTTAGGTAGTAGACTTGTAGATGCGTTTGAATTTGAAAGAGTTGTTGATTGCATAGTTTTTTGTTCTAAATAACTGAAACAAAAACAAAAAGGAGTAGATTTGTGTTACATTGTGATAATGAAAAAGTCGCTCATAGAACTTGAATATAGACCTATTTGCAAACAAGGATAAGTGCCATGAAAGCTAGCCAATTTTCTCAATGGTTCCTATTGTTTTTTTTAATCTTTGAACATCCTTATTGCATATCTTGTTCCTTGAGTAAACAACAACCGATAAAAGCAACATAACTAAAACAAGCTAGACGTGTTTTTCTTTGATAGAAAACCAATGGTAGTCTAGGTTTTAGGGCCTTGGTTGTGGGTTTGGGGAGCAAATTATCCAAGATGGTTTGAAACAGAACTATGAACTGAATAGTTGAGAGACAAAAGCCATTGGTAACAAAGAGCACTCGCTAGGAAATCACATCTAACCTAAGTTTCCAAGAAACTTGGGTACGGGTATAGGGATGGCTATGAGGATGGGTACACCACTTTTTGAAACAAGGTACTTGGATACGTCGGGAGTACTATATATATATATATATATGCCACGCTCACATCATACATGCATATTTCAAATTTCTTCATAAATTATGAATCATGATTCAAAATTCAAAATTCAATGATTCATTGAACAATGAACATTCACATTGAAAATTTGAAACATAAAATTTGATAAATCATAGACTCATAGTAGATATCAAGTGGACGACTGGAAGTTATATAATTAATAATATCTCCATGAGGCCATTGTCAGACTACATTCGAAATTTTCCTAATAGCATTTTGAGCCATGAAATAGAAACTTCAACATAGTAAATAATGAACAAGATAGTTGATTTGGCTTCCTCAAGCCATGTCATCAACATCCTCAGGATCAATGTCATCTGATAAATCATATCCTCATAGTAGATGTCAAGTGGAAGAATGAAAGTTAGATAATGAATCATTTTATATGTCCATGACTCCATGAGTTCGTTGTCATACTACATTCAAAGTTTGCCTAATGGAATTTTCAGACAAGAAATAGAAACTTCAAAATAGTAAACAATGAACAAGATAGTTGATTTGGCTTCTTCAAGTCATGTTATCAACATCCTCAGGATCAATGTCATAAACATCACTAAGGTCCTTTGTCAACAAGCTCTCTAGATAGGTATCACTCTCAAGTTGAGGCTCCTACTGATCAATAGTAATTGGAAGTAGCTCAACAAGGCCATCTAATTGTATCTCCTCATCCACACAGATAACATCATCTATGTATTGGTCCCATATCTTAAAGGAACCCTTGTATCTTCGGTCTTTTCGAGATATGAAACGAAGTGTGTTGTGAATATACACTAGATTCTTTGCATTCTTCGACCTCGACCTGTTTCTCTTCAATGAATGTAGGAAAGCATAAGTGCTCCAATTCATCTCACAATAAGAGGAACTAGCTACATGTCCAAGTAATTGTATGAAAAATTGTTAGTGGAAGGCTCAACTTACGTAAATTTGTAAAAGTAATTAAAATTTAATACGAAATCAAGATGAGGAACTACCTACCCAAGTAACTGTATCACAAACTTATGCAACTCAGGAGCATCCGCACCTTGAATCCACCACCAATAAATTGGATCCTTCTTCTTCTGCCTATATGTCTTTGAATCATGTCGACCAAAGACACCTCGTCCACATGAAAACTGAGAAAATTGAGATAATATCTTAGAGGACTCTTTTGAAGAACCATAAAATTTTTGACAGCGGTCATAAACCCCTTCACCACCTCTCTATCTTGGGAAGGAGGCCTTCTTCATGTTGTGGAATCATACCATTTTTTATTTAATGCATAGGTTGCCATATGAAATGGCGTGTTCAATTTATTCCATCACCCATGTATAAATGATTGCAATTGTGGCCATAAAGTAGGATATTCCCTATTTATGATGGATTGGGTCCTATCACACATGGAGTCTGTGTTCTCATAAATATCACCTAAACATGGACCATTTGTGTCTGCATAACGAAACATATCACAAATTGGTTGTGACAAATTCTCCAATGAATTCGACATCATCCCAAAATCGATCATCCAAAATCAACCTATATACCTCCATAGTTGCATCTGAGGTAGATAGCCTCCATTGCTCCCACATGTCACTAATAAGTGTGGCCGCTAAATCCCCCTTCATCTCCAGAATTCGTCTAAGATGAATGTAATAAGAGGCAAATCTGGTATCAACGGGTTTAAGAAGCTCCATTTTTGCATGCCTGCTGTAAATTGCTTATGAATGGTGGTGGTTGCATATGAACATTTGAATTTTGCGGCCATTTTCTTTTAACAATTGGATCCATTAAAATTTTGCAATGTCTTTCAGTGCATTATTGAAAGAATTCATTACACACGACGCCCAAAAAATATGCCCACATAACAAGTGAAAAAGAAATAGATTTCTAATTTCTAATTTTAATTTATGAATAAATATGAAAAATGATAGTAACAAATTAGACTTATAATTAAAAATCAAATATGTAATTCCAATAAAAAATCAGATTTGTTACTAACATATACTCTTTCTAGACCATTACCCTCACTGCTTTGCACACTAAGGCTGCATCGGTGATAACTTTGACGACATTGGATGGCCCCACCTCTGCAATAGCATTACGTAATTGGTCTTTCAAAAATATATACTATATAATAACATAATATCATAAAAATATTCACAATAATACAAACATATTAAATACACTAATACATATTATATAAACATTACATATTATATATATACATACAACTTATATATATATCATACAATATACTATAAACTTAACTAACAAACATATATAAAAAATAAATATAAATACATTATATTATTCACATAAACTATTATATAACCATATATACACAACTATATATATAATACAATAATACATACCATGACTATAAAACATATAATATACNAAACATATGAACAATTATAAATTATAATACATACACATATATATACAACTACTAATATCTATAATAACAAATATATAAATATAAATATCAACAAACATAATAATACACATATAAATAACAATACAAATAACACTACAACAATTAACAATATCATACCAATATAATAATGAATATATATATTATTATTATTATATATATATTCAATAGTTATATAACATAATATTCTACATAACTAAATACACACAAATATAATACACACAATATATACTATATATAACAACACATATTATATATATATTATTGATTATTTTATATATTTATAGTATGTAAAATATATTTTATTTGTAGTGATGAGCTTTGCCCTCCGAAGCCGATCTACATATCTTTGAAGTATTTGTAATTGCTGATATTAAGAAGAAGAAAAGAGTTGTTTTCGATCTTGGTGTAGTGTGGTATCAAAGCCAGTTGCTCGAAGAATTTCTGTAAGTTCGTTATTTCACAATTTACTGATTCTGTATTTTCTACTTGCAATCTAGTAAAGTTGTTTCTTGTAGGCTGTGGAAATGATAGCTGAGTAAATTGTTGGGCGTGAGGGATTTAAATTTTTGGGTTGTTTGAGGAAAGGCCATAGCTGTTGAGAAGCGTAGTAAGTCCTTGTTTTGCTAGATACTAGCGTGAGCTTAGAATCACAGTTTAATCATGGACCCTTCAATGGATACATTTTCCCTCACTTCATTAGATTGTCAGTCGGATTATAATACATAAGTATGTCTTGCAGAAAGAAGATCATCTTTTCTGAATGAACCATCTTCATCTAATTCTTCTATAATCAATATACAAGATTTTAATCCTTCCTAGGATTGGCAATTACCAAAAATACTTCCTTCTGATGTCTATAAGTTAAATTGGTGGCAATATAAGTATGCTACACAAATTAAGGTTTCCTCTATTGATGTCTCTTTTACTGATTCATATGAGCCCGTTCATATCAATTTAATCGATAAAGCACAAGTCGATTGGGTTATCAAAGAAGGTTATCGTTATGCGCATTTGGGCGCAATAAAGCTCGGTTTAGGTCCGCTCGTCCGACCTTACCTCCCTATGTCTTCTCTTTGTGTTGCTGTCGATACTCGTCACCGTAATTTTGCTGATGCTATTATTGGCAGTTTTACCGCTCCTTTATATGATGGTCCCGCTTATGGCACCGTCTTTCCCAAATATTCTGTTAGCCTAGAGGATCCCCATATCTATGATATGTTGAAAGGCTATATCCAACCTCAAGGGTTCAAAATGATGCAAGGGTATAAAATTATCCAGTTAAAAGGGGCTATCTGTATTCGTTTTGGAAATGATACCCTGCCTCCACTCCGATCTCGTGTCCATCAGAGTTCGCGCTTACAAAGTGTGGTGGAGTCTGATAAATCTCGTCAAGCTACCCCTGTTACTTTCGACTAGACTGGTATAAATTACCCCCAACAATGGGAAGTTAAATATCAAGAACTTAGAAATGCTGAATGTATGCAACGTTCCATCCAGAACCAACCTTTGACTTTTGATCAGCATACTAATTCTTTCAAATTACCAGCACAAACCCTTACTCCCAGATTTACACCCCCTCTTACTAGATCTACCTCTCTGGCTTCCTACAATAATGCTCGAAAACAAAACGATTTTGACTCTGTCTCTGCATCCCAGTCCACCTCTACTTATTTCACTGGTTTGTCTGAAACAGAACACCGTGGCCAACATAAAGATTGCCCAGCATGTAGAAAAATACTTCAGAGGATCCAACATCAGAAAAATAGAGATCCCCCAACACTGGGTATGCTGAGTTTACCTAGATCTATTGATGCTATGGAAGTCAATAACCAAGGACGTAAGTCCTATATTCCAAGTAGGAATCTTCCCGAGGTTCCCTTCCGGCAATACTCAATAGACGACCAAATCAAAAAGGAATTTCTACCATAAATCCTTAGGCCCTGATGAGTCTGTCCCTGATGACATCAAGCTTGCTAATTGGAGCAATATGCAGCAGAAGATGACTGCACATAATCTTGATGACATGGTCTATGATCTCCTTGTTCTTAAAAAAATGGTAGTAGAAGAAAAAGAAAAAATTTCCTTAGTTGAGACTAAGCTAGGTTTGTTAGATCATCTTTTGAAAGATTCTGCAGAGATGAAAGAAGCAGTTGAAAAAGCTGCAGATAAAACTGAAAGAAGACTGGCCAAGTTAGAAGATCTTTTGACCCAAACTCAAGAGCTCAAAAAGAAAGCCCCAGGTGTCAATCCCTCAGTCTTTTCCTTAGCATCGCAAGGTCATAAAAGAAAAGAAACTCCAAAGAAAGAAAATAAGCATCATTGGAGTATTTGTTTTAGCATGCTAAGTATTTTAGAGGATGAAAAACCATAATTTAATTTTGGAAGAGATGAAGAGGAATGTGATGAAATCAAGGAATGGATTGGTCACTTTAAATTTTTTCCTCCTACCTTAGATACTAAATATTTGAATATGATGTCTGTTCATGATAGGGCAGAGTATTTATCTATCCATAATCCACCTCCTCGTGAAAATACCTTTGACCTCCAAATGCCTGAAGCATCGAAAGCTCCGAACTCGAGGTTCCAATTTGGAATCAACACCATGAATAATCTGTTGTCCCAAATGCCTGACCAACTTGTCTTAAATATTCAGTGCCAATCCCGTAATGATATTAAGACTGCGATACAAATGTTAGGACAATGGACCCTTTACAAAAGAACTCAAGATAATATCCTTACAGGTCAACAACTGGCTGGACAGATAATCGCAAGTCTTTCAAGACTTGCTAATGAGTGGTGGAGATGGCTCCCACAAGAAGCCAGAAATGAAATGCTCTCTGCTGAGGATGCTGACCAGCAGATACTCAAAGCATTGGGTAAAGAGTTCTATGGACCCGATGAAAGAGAAGATTATGAACATCTTGCTTCTCTATTTATGTCAGCCCGACTCTGTAATCTTGCACAGAGCGAAGAATATTTCTGTTATATGCAACAACTCTTGATTTCCTCCGGAAAGTTTGGAGATCCTGCTTATTTAAAGCATTAAATCAGAAGTTTCCCCGGTCATGTTCCAGATGCTATGGAACAATATATGAAAGATAAGAATATCTGTCACGTCCCCGACCCTCTGACCGACGAAGAGGACGCGACCAACACCAATGCATACGGGCAAACAACCCCATGAACAAGAACAGACATCAATGCTGAAATTAAAACAAGCTTAACAGAATGCATACTAAGATGCATAATCACTCAACATACAAAAATGCAGAGTTCTCAATCATATAGTGGAAGCAACACATAAACATTCCAACATCAACATGTCCATCATAATTCATGAAACAATAGATTAAATTGCAGAGATGAATTAATCAACAGTCAGGAGTACTTATCTTTTAATGAAGAACTCGCCCGCAACCAACTACGTCGCTGCAACATTCCACCCAACCATAGGCCAGCGTGCTCATCAATCTCTCAGCATCACTGCCACCCTCGAGCTGGGCATGATTCCTCAAGGAATAAGGGTCAATGCAGGGTTACACATAGCCAAGGTTTGCCAACACACAACCCAACCCACACCATAGGGTTCACCAGGTTGTCAAGGAGCTAGGATAGGCTAAATGCCAAGCTGGTGACCTCAACACCAGTCTTCTCATGCATACCCAGCCTCTAATCCCACTCTCAACAGTCCGAAGACCACCCACTGCATAGCGCAGCAACCAACCCACTCACGGCTCTGTGATGAAGGCAAGGACAACCGGGGACAGTCCCAAACAAAAGAGGAAACACAGCTCAAGCCCATAAGGCAATTCAGAGTTGTTCTTGGCCCTAGCATGGCCAAAACAACTCAACAACAACACAAACTAGGGTACTTCAGCAACCACAACACACACTGCAAATTATGGCAACTTTACACAGTCCCAAACAGGGAAGAAGCCAAAATCCTAGCGTGGACAGGGAAAACTCAGCAGTCACCCAACATCCACGAATCCACAGCGCACAGCTCCTCAATGCAACATTGAGGAAGGTTACACAGACCGAAAAAGGGAATGGAACAAACTCCCAGCCTGTGCACAAAGGAAAAGACACAGCCAGGCAAAACATGGAAGAAACACACATGAACAGTCCGAAAATGGGAGAATAATCGGACTGTCAACAACATCCAGAAAATTGTGGAAGAACAACAACAACCCAAAACGTGGGTGAAACTAACATCAAGCCCGAATCACGGGTTAAACCCAACAACAAGCAGAAATCGTGGATTAAACCCACGGCTATGATACATACCAGCAGAAATCGGGCCCTTGAGGCCATTCTACCTGCTCGCTGCATGCACAAAACCATAGGATAACCCAGACTGGTGCGCGAGGAAGAACAACATGCCTCTCTGCGTGAGGATCCCAGCCTGTGCGCGCGAATCCACTGACCAACGTGAGGAACGAACAGACCACGGCTTTGCGTGAGGATGAACAGACACGACGAGAATGCCTTAGCAGTGGAGGGAGTGGAGACCAGGCGTGAGAGAAACGAGGGTTCTGCCGCTGAGCATGTGTACTGTCTGAACTGGTAGCAGCCTGCCAAACTGATGCCTCCCCATGCCCACGTTTCCTCAAGCAATAACTGCCCTCAACTAACTCGACAAAACATTAAAGAGGTTGGGTGAGACAAGGGAAGATGGCAAATCAAAATAAGGGTAACACATGGGTTTCCCCCCATAGACCAAGGTTTGACATCCCCCACACCCTTATCCTTTGGAATCATGCCCTTTTCATTTAAATGTTGCACTGCCATAGCTGGTTGTGGTTTGTTTTAATTGATGTGCGTGTTTACATGATGCCGAATTATAATGTGCTGGATAACACGATATACCATCGGCAACTATCCTCATTGCCGAAACACACAACCAAATTGATGGTGGGGCTTTGGCCTTTAGCTCCTCACCACGATTAATTACAATATATACATCATGCAAACGAGGTCAAAATCGAGGTGTGAAAATACCAATTATCGAGGCCTCTCTCTAGCCCAATTACATAGTTACATACTAGAGACATGGCAAGAGCACTGCTTGGAGAAAAGAGTCAGTAAAGACTTCAAGCATCATCAAAGTATGTATTCATCATCCTTATGTAAAAATATTGCTAAGATTCCAGATTGGGGATGTGGTGCATACAATAGAGGTCATCTAGCACAAGACTACAAGTGTCATAAATCTAAGCATAAGAAAGGCTTCTATTCAAGTGCTCCTAGATATCATCTAGATACAGAAAATCCCTATAAGCATAGAAGAAAGCATGGATATCAAGTTTCCAAGAAATATAGCAAACACCCTCATAATATGCTCTGTGAGTTGCTCTTAGGAGTATAACATCGCACCAGAAAACTTCAAGTTTGTAAATGTCTGTTTGTTAGATAAGCTTTGAGAGTTTGTATTTGTAGTGATGAGATTTTCCCTCTGAAGCCAATCTACATGTCTTTGAAGTATTTGTAATTGCTGATATTAAGAAGAAGAAAAGAGCTGTTTTCGATCTTGGTGTAGTGTGAGCTTTCTTGACCGGAGCAATCAATGGACTTGAGAAAGTATGGATTGAAGATAGAAGAGACAATTATGTTTATCAATGGACGATTCTTACAATTAGTTCAACCATCCACACTCTAAGATGCCTTCAATGGCGACATTTCCTTCTCAAGGCGTGATTTCTCCTTGTCCACCAAAATGTTCAAATCTTCTCATAACCGGGTGGCTTATACCCCATATGTTCATTATTAATTGCAGGGATCACTTGCTCAAAATATGATGAACATGCTGAATTGAAAGGAATGCCACATGCAAGAAAAAACTATTTCTATTGCAAGATCAACACCCTCCCTTCCTTTCACATCAAACATGTCACAAAGACCACCAAGTTTTGGTTTCTTGCATGCTTGATTTGCAGTGCTTTTGGATGCTTTTGATAACACATTTTCATCACCAAATTCAACTTCATCTTCAGATCGATTTCATCACTAGCCTCAGTGGACTCATCATCCACATCATCATGGGGATTATGACAAGGCCTTGATATTTCCTTTCCTTCCCTACCCTCAACTCTTGGCTGCTCCATTTGTGCATTAGGGAGTCTAACGGTATCCTCCACGTCTCCATTACAAAGCTCAACACCCATCCTTGGGATTTGCGTAAAAGGGGCCTCAACTCTTGTATAAGTACATTTCAATTCAACCTTACAAGAAATGCATTTTATCATTCTAGTCCCCCTTGTACCCTTTGTTTTTTTCAGTGTCATCGCCACATATTTCCATAGCGGATATAGAGTATTTTTCTTTGATGAAGACATTTTGGTGATTTTTTAAATTTGGAGAGACAAAGAAACTGAAAAATAGTAAACTTGAAGTTGTAAGTGAAATATTCAAATCTGGAAATGAAATGACTCAAAGAGTCTAATGAAAATTTTGATTACCTTCAACAATTCAACTTCTCCTCATTGTTGATTATGTTGATGTCTTCACTGTCTGAAATTGTCAAATATGGGAGCCAATATCCGCAGCAGAAGGCAGAATGTGGTCAAATGATTATGTCGTGTCTTAAGTTCCCAATTACCGAATTACACAGAGGAATGCAGAAGGCGGAATGTGGTTAAATGATTCCGTCGAGTTTTAAGTTTTCGATTCCCGAAGTCTGCAGTGGAAGGTGGAAGGCGGAATACAGAATGTGGTCAAATGATTTCGTCGTATTTTCAAGTTTTTGATTCCTGAAGTCTGCAGTCGAAGGAAAAAAGCAAAATGCAGAAAGGCATGAAATTACAGTGGCATTTTGTATAGTTTCGACTACTACAAGCCGCATTGCGGAGGGCGAAAGGCAGAAGTCTGGAAGGCGAAAGTCAGAAAGGTATGTTTCAAGGCGAAAATGACTTTTCTGGTTGCAGAGTGGATCTGTAAGCTGTAGAACGACTGTTATAGTGGTTTCTAAGCCTAAGAGTGAATGTTAAAGGATGAACATGACCCATGACTGTGTGGAAAGAGAAAGAAATAATAATTTTTAAATTATTGTGCATATCAATCAAGTGTATGGGCACCAGGTTCATGGACATCGTGGTATCAAAGAGATCAGTAAGAGTCACTTTCCTCCCCGGTATGAAAACTGTAGATGATGTATGTATTGTATTTAAATCAAGCAAGGAGCTCAAGGCCAAGGCCCTACCATTGATTTGGTATTTTGTGTATCGATGATCAAGGTTGATGCCGATGTTTATAGTATTGGTCAAGCACATTATACTTTAAGATATCATGTAAATACACAATTTAATAAAATACCACAACTAGCTATGCACTGCAATGAAAAGAGACGGGGACATGATTTCACAAGGAGTAGGAAGGGGGATTTGTCCAATCCATTGAGCCAATAGGGTGAGACCAGATGTTAATGAGAGAACCCAATATCTCTCATCCATCCTGTTTTTCCTCTGCACTCAATCATTCAATTCTTCCAAAAGTTGGTTGAGGCAGTTAATGCCTTGGGAAGAGCAAGACATGGCAGTCACATTTCATGTTTGAGCAAGCCTGCAGCCTACAGTCTGAGCAAACCTACAACCCAAAGTCTGGGGAAGTCGCATCCTTGCTTTTGAAGCAAGTAATCATGGGGATGCATGCCCATCCCATCATTTCCAGAGTCGCCTTGCATGTTTTGGTCATTCCTGATCCCATTTCTATCCATTATGCATTATGAATTGTTCACTCTCCAGAGTCGCGGGAGGTGGTTGATTTTTGTTTAGTGTGGTATGGAATCCTGGTCTTTGGTGTACAAGTGAACCTTGTTGTTTCTCTATATTACAGTGTGGTATGGAACCCTAGTTGTCTGTTTACAGAAGTGGAGCCTGTGTTGTTGTGTCTCCCTATGGTTTACTGTTATGTGTGCCCTGGTTTGGGTCTGAACGGTATGAAAGACTTAGGAGTGGAAGAGATGCTGAATGGGCTTGATAAACCTAGTTGAGAGAGGAACCTCACAAAAAGATAAGAGTGGCTGGTGAATCTCTTTGCACATTCTGCAGAGCACTGGAAGGGAAGGTATAGCCCGGAGGAATATGTAGCAGAGAAGAGGATACTTCCTTGTGTTGGGTGTGTAGGTATTGTGGATTCCAGGCTATATAGATATTATGGAGGTATCCCTAGCTCTTGAATGAGGCACTAGCTTATCCATTCTTCCTTTCCATTGCCTTAGCAGCCTGATAAACCCAAAGGTAGATTGGATTGGATGAAATATTGATAAACCCAATTGGATATTGGCTTGGTTGGGCATCCTGATAAACCCAATCGTATATTGGCTTGGCTAAGTATCCTGATAAACCCAACAGTGTGTTGGTTTGGCTATGTCTTGTTGTGCATTTTGGCCATGTGTAATCCTTGGTTGGAAAACCTAATAAACCCAATTGTTAGCTGGCTTGGCTGAGAAGCATGATAAAACCAATACTGAGATGGCTTGGCTGACTGGCCCGATAAACCAATCTGTTAGTTGGCTTAGCTGGTCCTTAATGTGAATGTTGGCTTGACTGTGTGCAGTCTAATAAACCCAACTGTTAACTGGCTTGGTTGAGTAGCCTGATAAACCCAACAGTGTATTGGCATGTTTTCCTGCATCCTGATAAACCCAATTGTGTATTGGCTTGGTTGGACAGTTTGATAAACCCAACTGTAGGTTGGCTTGACTGTGGTTGATGTGGTTTGGCTACGTGTGAGCGTGTTGTTCCCTAGTTCCTTGTGGAAATCATGCCCAGCTCAAGGGTGGCATTTGTGTTGAGATATTGATGAACACAACTGGCATATGGCTAGGTGGAACGTTGCAGCAACATAGTTAGTTATGAGACAACTTCATCTTCAAGATAAGTATTCTCTGTTGTGTTATTTCTGCAATATATTTGCTTATGAATGTACTAATTATGCTGAATTCTTACTGATGATTTAAGTAGAATTTATTGTTGATTAAATGTCCCTGCATTTTACATCTACATATGTTTTGGTTTCCAATGCATTATGCTTAAGTTCATGGAAGCTAGAAGCATGGTCACAAGGTCAAAATGCATTTGACTCGAACGTTTCCGCACCTTGGAATCCTCCTGTAGAAGGCGGAAGGAGGAAACCATAAAAGAGAAGTGGAAACAAGGCAAAATGTTGGTTTTTTGCACCCTGGAATCTACCTACGGAAGGTGAAAGGCAGGATGTGGAAAAGAGAAGTGGAAACAAGGCATAATGTTGGTTTTCTGCACCCTGGGATCCTCATGCGAAAGGCATAATGCAGAAGCGAAAAAAGGCCGAATAGTTTAAGGAAAATTGTGTTTTATGCATCCTGGAATCTGCTGTGGGAGGCAGAAATTGGAAAATGGAAAGAGAAATGAGACCAAGTGTGGGTTTTCTGCGATCCAGAATCCACCTGCGGAATGCGGAAAGGTAGAAGGCGGAAAGCGAAAGGTGAACAAATAAAGGTTTTGTTTTGTTGAGTTTCTGATTCTTGAAGTCTGCAGTGGAAGGCGAAAGATGGAATGTGATCAAACGATTCAGTTGTGTCTTAAGTTCCTGATTCCTGAAGTCTGCAGAGGAAGGAGGAAGGGGAAATGAAGAAGTCGAAATGTGGTTAAATGATTATGTCAAGTTTTAAGTTCTTGTTTCCTGAAGTCCACAGTGGAAGGAGGAAGGTAGAATGCGGAAGGTGAAATGTGGTCAAATGATTCCGTCGTATTTTCAAGTTTCTGATTCTCGAAGTCCGTAGCAGAAGGCAGGAAGTGGAATGCAGAAAGGTATGAAATCACAGTAGAATTTTGCAAAGTTTCGACTACCGCAAGCAACATTACTGAAGGCGAAAGGTGGAATGCCGAAAGGTTTGTTTCAGTGCGGAAACGAATTTTCTGGTTGCAGAGTGGATCTATAAGCTGTGGAATGAGTGTTACAGTGGTTTCTAATCCGAAGAGTAAATGTTAAAGGATGAACATGACCCATGACTATGTGGAAAGAGAAAGAAATAATAAGTTTTATATTATTATGCATAACAGTCAGGTGTATGGGCACCGAGTTCATGACATCGTGGTGTCAGAGAGATTAGCAAGAGTCGCGTTCCTCCCATGAGAGGGTGGGTACACGACAATGAAGTATCAGAGATATTGGTTACAACATTGGGCATAGATGGGCCAAATGAATAGATTTCAGAGCTATTGGTTACAACATTGGGCCTAGATGGTCCAAGTGAATAGTTTTCAGAGCTATTGGTTGCAACATTGCAGTTAACAATGGTGTTTAAATTATGAAATTGTTACGCAGCTAACATTTGTGTTTATTAACACATTTTGTAGAGTCATAGTGTAGATTTGGAAAAAGTTGGTTTTTGGCTCGGCTGTGAGAATCAATAGCATGAATGATGCACATGATCCCTATGATTACGAGGAAGATGCTATGGGGGGGAACATTCAAGTTGGAAATGCTGAAACAGAGTCCAACGGAAGAAGATACCAAGAGACTCCCCCAGATATTGTTGCCACTATGAGAAGCCTAAGGGTGGGATTGCAAAGTTGTCGAGAAGAAAATGAAAGAATGATTAATGCTCGGGAGGAGCAGAATCAGTTGAATGCAGCCATGCTGCAGAGTTTGACAAACATCCAAAGGAAGATGAACTCTGGGTATCGAGCAACAAATTCAAAAGGAAGTAGGAGTAGTGCTAGAAGAAGAAAAAGGTCTTCTAGTGGATCATCTGACTCTAAAGGATCCACTGGGGGTTCAAGATCTTCATCTCACAGGAATAAGATGAAGAGGCATTACCAGAACAATTCATGTGATGAATTCAAGAAGGCAAGGCTTCCTAGCTTTAATGGTGAGGTAAAATATGGTCAAGAAGCTGAAGCTTGGCTTCTTGGGATGATAAAGTATTTCCAAGTCTAAGACTACTTAGGAAATATGAAGGCAAGGGTATCCGTCTTCAATCTGAATGGAAGAGAATCTATATGGTGGAAGCACCTCATAAAATTTAAGAAGATTAATTACAGAAATATCTTGTGGAATAAGTTCAAGAAGTATTTCAAACAGAAGTACCTCTTTGAGAGGTACTATGATGACAAGATTAAAGAGTTCCATGAGCTGAAATTGGAACAGTTGACCATCAAATAATATGGAAACAAATTCTTGGAACTATTGAGGTATGTCAGATATATCAAAGATGATAAAGTGAAAATTGAGTGTTTTCTAAGTGGACTACCCCAATCATACGAAGAAATAATTGAGTTTGATGAACCTAGAACTCTAGAAGAGGCTATAAGGAAGGCCAAGTATTGTTATGACTATAACAAAAGAAAACCTGATATCCATAAGGCATGGAAGGACAAGAAGAAATAGAAGTTTGACCAAAGAAAGAGAGGTTTCAAACCCTCTCCTTTCTGAAATCAGCAAAGGTAGCCATCACAAGCTGTGACTAAGCCATCCATAGTGATGGAAGATAGGCCAAGAGATCCAAAAGAGATTAGAGAACTACTCCAATGCTGGAGATGCAGAGGAAACCACATGCGCAAGAATTGTCTGCTTGAGAATTGGTATTTATGACAATATGATAACATTCAAGAAGAAAAAACGATGGGTCAAGTAGCAAGGACCGTCCCTAGAATTTACACAGTGCTAGAGGATTGTCTGGCAGATCATCAGTCAATGGTGGTTGAAGTTGAAGGTAAGATTATTGAGCAGTCTGTTTCAGTTTTGATTGACCTTGAATCTACTCATAGTTATATCACTCCTAGAGTTGTTGATATTTGTGCTTTTAAGAAATTAAAGTGTAGCAAATCATGGTTAGTTCAGCTAGCCACTGGAACCAAGAGAAAATTTAGTGAAGTGGTAGGACAATGCCCATTAGTCATGGATGGGTTATTCACTTATGAAAACTTGATTGTTCTGCCACTTGGTTCCTATGATATTCTCATTGGAATGGACTAGTTAGAAGCACACAGAGGTAAGCTTGACTGTTACAAAAAGACTTTTGAACGCATGGATGAAGAAGGAAACCCAAGGGTTGTAAGGGGAATTCCAAAAGTGATTTCTGTTAGGAATATTTCAGCAATGCAGCTAAAGAAGTTCTGTAGGAAAGGTTGCAGATTGTATGCGGCCCATGTTTTGGAGGAAACAGAGAATGAAACTCCTAGGTTGGAGGAATTTCATGCATTGCAAGAATTCAAGGATGTTTTTACTGATGAAATTCCAGGGCTTCCTCCAAAGAGGGACATTGATTTTACAATTGACCTTGTGCCTGGAGCAACACCACTATCCAAGACACCCTACAGGATGAGAAAACCAAAATTGTTAGAGCTGAAGATGCAATGTTACACATAAATCTTGTCATCATAATGTCATGGGGTCCCAAACATTAGTTATTTCCCTAAATACCAAGTTGTGAAGTGAAAATACTGGCCCTGACTTCAGTCTTTCATATAAAAGTCCAGCACTGCTTCTATCCTTAAAAAAAGAAGCATTACCTTCTTCAGTAACACTGACTGTCTCTTGATAGTAAGTGGTGCCACTGCTTTTTCCCCTTGTTCAATGTACGATTCTACCATGTCACTTCTCTATCATAGTGGAGAAGAAGCGGTTCCCGAGGTAAAAAGTGAAAAAGAGAAGATTCCACGAAGCTTCTCGAAGGAAGACTTCGTGGCACCCTCATCCCTACTCCCGAGGACCACTTGGACTCAAGATCCATCCTTTTGGGATCTCCCTTTCACCTCACCCACCATTTACTCAACCATCCCTATCCTCCCAAGGCCTATAAATCCAAGCTCATACCCCATGATTGAGAGAGAGAAAAGTTATGCTGTTGCATTGAGGTTCTGGCCAAATCAGTAGGGTGAGAATAGGAGGAGCAAGATGGATATTTTGGGGACAAGGCATTGGCATGTGAAGGAGCATCACAACACTAAGGCGAAGGTTGTAAGCTTTCTTCTTGATCTTTAATGCAAAGTTGGTTCCTTTCTCGTAAAGTATGTTATGTTGTAATCATGTATTTTATTGTTGGATTCCATAGTCACTCACATAGAATTGTGGATTATATTATGGTGATTTTGATCTTGTTTGCTTGTTTTCATGTGATTATGCAGGTAAACACATGAAAACAAACCACTCCATGAAGGGAAACAACTGCACCACTCCATCAAAGGAACTCATTCCATATCTCCACAATTTCTAGGGGAAGTCTTCCAACTCTGTTGTAACTCATTTTTTCTAGATTTGAACCATTCAGACTAGAGGAACAACTCTTGTTTGCAAGAGGTGCATTTTTCCTAGAAACAAATCTGGCGACTTCGTTGGGGAAGAGATTTCAACACATCTGATCTTCTGTGGTCTTCAAACTCTTGTCCGAAATCCAATCTCCAATCTTTCATTGATCAGATCTACTAGCTTTTCTAGTGAGATTTTGGTTTGGTATAATTAGATCTGTTCAGATTCGAGTCATTGTTACCTTCTTTACTTCATATTCCTGTTAATTCATGATTTTAATGCTAGTATTATAGTAGCTAACTTTTCTTTTTTCGCCATTGTTTTGTGATTTTACTTCTACAGGACACCGCGCATACACAGTGGGAAATAAGTGGTACCACCGCCCGTGCGCAGTAATCAGTAAGCGGTGCCACTATCTGTTATCAGTAATTAGGAAGCGGTGCCGAGCCATAATTGTTTTGCCGCCTACTATCCTCAAGCGGTGCCAGGTAGGCCTTTTACAGGCTTGTCTTTTCAAAATTTGGTTTGATTTTTTCTTTCAGTTCTGTGTGTTTGGGCTTCTTTTCAGAGATCTTAATTATTAAAAGTCTGGATGTGGTAAATGCTTTATTTTTTGAATTCAAAAAGCTAGGTTACACTCATCAATTTGATTGCGTGCATGCTTGATTTTCATTTTCGAAAGGAGTGCTTGGAAGTTTAGTTCAGTTAGATCTCTTTTTACTGCTTGATAAAATTGAAAAGGAAGACTTGCTTTTTGGTTTTGGATTTCATTCTTTGTTAATTTTACGGAAGACTTCTTTTTGCTTTAAAAAATATTTTGTTTGTTTATTGAGATTTGATTATAATTTTGCTTGAAGAACGAATTATTGGAATCCTAACCAGCCTCATAAGCTTTCAGATCTTCATATTATTCTTTCTTTTTACACTGTTGTCTCGTAAAAAGAAAAAATATATCATAGTTTTAAGTTAGATCTTTCCATTTTTGAATAAAATTAAAAAAAAAATTACTTAGTGTGCTTTTGAGTATTATTGTCTTTCTTTTTAGGAAAAGAGATCTCACCTCATTTGCTTGCTTTCAAAGATCAGATTAGAAGTGTGTTGCTTGTTTGTATTCTTGGAAATATTTGTTTAGTTAGACTGTTTGGCAAAACTGGTTTTGAGATGAAATTGAAAAAGAAAATAGTCTCTCCTTCCCGTAACTAGGGCATACTTTGAATGGTAAAGTGAAAAAATTTACATATCATAATTGCATGGTTTTTCTTTTTCTGTCATCACTCCATGCATTCACTTAACCTTTCAACTAAAAATTAATGGTAGCTATAGGTTAAAAATCTTAGTAACTTCAGTGATAGGTTAGAGACGTGTTCTAGCATGGTAAAACATAGGAGCTATCATTTATTTCCTGCATTGCAACCCGGGACTTGCGCTGTTCTTCCACGTATCGTCGGTGTATAGAACGGCCTTCCACGTACCCTTGAGGTATATCGAAAGGTACTTCACGTACTCGATTGCATATCGGAAGGCCCCTTGTGAACGGTTGTGCATTAGAAAACACTACTACAGATTTGAACTCTCACATACCTTGCGTATATCGGGAGGCCCTTCTAGGATTCCTAAAACCATCTGAGAAATTCCCTTTTTGCTATCTTGTTGGTGCAATACACTGAGAACAACAATCAGGGAGATTAATACGCACGTGCCATCCACGTAGTCGGGTATTCAGGTGAGGGATGGTTGATCCTCCTCACTGTGTTTTATTGTTGGACCCTGTAGTATATAGTGAGATGCAAAAAATTGACAATCCTAGTGAGGAAATGGCTTGTATCAACCCCTCTTGTCACTTAAGTTTGCTTGTGGCTTGTAGTTTGTGTAGGAGAAGTTTTGTGGGATTTTTCTAGTTTTGAAACCCTAGGTTAGGTTTTAGTGACCATACAATTTGGTTGAGTTTCAGTTGATACGATCCAGAAGAAACAAGGGCTTACCACCCAAATTTCCTCCTGTCACAGGGGAGAGCCCAATGGAAGCCATAGATCAAGGAGTTACAACTGACTCCCATGTGGAAGGAAGCCCAGTTGTGGAAAGTGGAGAACAATTTACTGTTTACGTTAATCCATTGGTCCAACAACATCCTATGGTTGGCACTTCCTTTCAATCCCCGATGGAAGGTCATGCTGACAGTCCTGTTGAAACAAAATATGGCCCTAATGCTCCTTTTTGGAGAACTTCTATGGGTCAAGCCATTTACGAATTTGGGGTTACTAGACCTTCTTTTGATAATCCTCCACTAGGTGACGATGAGCATAGAAGGATTCAAGCATCTCTTGATTGCGCCCGCAATTTTCAAGAGATAATGGAAAGAGTTATTGCCTCGCCTCTACCTCATAAAGAACCTATGTCAGCTCTTTTACCCCATCTTTCAGATCCTTGGCCTTTTGGATATCGTTTAATTTCTGTGTCATTGGATCCTATTGAAGATCTCCTAGTTCGTGGTGTGAATACTCATAATCCAGTTAAAACCTCCAACCTTACTCCTGCAGTTTCACATCCTAGGTCTGTATCTAGCCCTCCCATACCCTCTATAGCTATGGGGGAAATCGTTAGCTCTACTGGTATCAGTATATTCCAATTCCGAGGGGCGACACCTGCCACCAGTTACATCTATAGGAACTATGTATCCTAGAATCCCTTACCCTGGAAACATGTTTACGCCGTGGGGGAAACCTAATTGGTCCTACATGCCAACCATGGGAGGAATACCTATTCATATTGCTGGAGGTTCTTGGGGCCCACCCTTTGGAGGACCACATCGCTGAGGCCCTCCTGGTAGAGGCCCACCTAGTGGAGGTCCACCACCTAGAGGACCACCATCAGGAGGACCACCACCTGGAGGTCCACCACCAAGAGGTCAATCACCACCCGGAGGTCCACCACCACCTGGAGGTCCAAAACAACCCGGAGGCCAACCACCTCTAGGTGGCCCTCCCCTTGGAGGTCCACCCCCTTCAAGAGAATCTTTGGGAGGATCATCTGCATATCAACCAGCCCAACAACCAGTGCATCAGTCAACTTATGGTCCTACTAGTACACATATGCCTTATCAATACTACCAGTATGTCAAACCTAATTGAAAATTTCCGTTCTTGGCAGCTTTGGACTTACCTGATCTGTCCAAGTTAATTAATGATCCCATTCAGCATAAACCTTCGTAGCCTGCCATTCCAGTCAAGTTACATTGAGACATTCCGAAGATTGATGGGAAGTAGGGAGATGATCCCAAAAATCATGTCATGACGTTCCATCTGTGGTGTTCTTCCAACTCCTTGATGGATGACTCTATTTTTTTGAGACTCTTTCAATGAACTTTGACCGATATGACCGCAAAATGGTACATTGAACTTCCACAACATTCGTTTGTGGACTTTAGCCCATTGGCAATTGTTTTTATCACACACTTTGAGCTACCTATTCATTATGAAACAGGTACGAACCTTTTGACCTCACTCCGTCAAAACAATTACACACATATATCAGACCATATTCATGGGTGTAGAAGGAGGAGACGACTCATTAAAGCTCCCATCCTGGACCAACTATTAGCTGATTGGTTCACTAAATCCTTGTTTCCTCCCATTGCCTGAGATGTGGCTATGGGTGGTGCTGTTACTGAAGAGCAGCTTATCAGTCATGCTCAGTATCTGGACTTGGTGTATTCCTAATATGGAACTCTATATGACCTAATCCCTCAAGCTCCTCGTCCCAACACAGACCCTGCCAAGCCACTTGCAGAAACTCTTATTGATGGAGTTGTCGGTTCAATCCAGCCTCCGTAAAAAACTAAGCCTACCAAGAAACAGAATGTTTCTGCTAATACTCCTTCTATTCCTACAGTTTCCGCCGAGGTGAATGCTATCCAAAGTACATAAACACCCGAAAACAAGAATAAAGTTAAAGGAAAAAATAAAAAAACTTGGAAACCAACAGGAGAATCCCAAGGCTATGACCACAGAGAATGATAATAAAGGAAAGAGAAAGGCCAAGTACCTTTGCTTGTTATGTGGTGGTGATCACTTCACAAAGGAGTGCCCTTGTCATGAAGAGATTAGTAAATTTTTGAAGAGTGACCCTACACCAACGATGCTTACCGATCCCTTCCCATCTCAACAACAATTGATAGATCACATTTCTAATCAAGGGACCTCTAATTCTATGGAAGAAATCAGAATGATGTCCTTAAAAAACATTAATTTAAATAATCATAGTCAGTCATACGACAAGGCAATAGAGAAGAAGGACGAAAATCCTTCTTCCGAGAAAGTTCCTTCCACTAGTTCCCCTCCATCTTCGTCTCATGGCCCTCTCACCATCGAGAAACCTAATCTCGATTTGATTTTATGCCCGCCTAAGAATATCCTCAAGAAGGCTATTTTTAATCCCAATTCCCAAGATGCACAATTCTACAATGTTGTTGAAGATTTGGATCAAGCACCTTGTGCGATGTCTACCCTTGAGGTACTCCAAACCTGCCCAACATAGCGTAAAAACCTGTTAGCATATTTGGGAGAATTAGACCCAGATAAAAACAACCTAATCCATTTCAATGTGGAGAACTATAAATCCAGATTACCCCACCAAGTCGTATTTCAAATTGCAACTAGAGTAGTTGGAAGAAAGGTCCATAGGACCATTCTAGATGAGGGAGCTTCAACCTCAGTTTTGTCTGTATCTTGTTGGACGGCCATTGGTTCTCCTGAACTTACAAAGTCACCTAGGACCTTAAAATATTTTGATGGACAAGGTTTCTAGCCTCATGGTATGTTACCAAATCTTTCAATCGAGCTTGGTGGAAAGACTGCTTCCATTCAGGTGGAAGTAGTTGATGCCCCATTGGATTACAATATTCTATTGGGGAGAAACTGGTTCTATGCTATGACTGTCATCGATTGAATAGTTTTTCGAACTCTCCAATTTCCTCATTTGGGGAAGATTGTAACTATCGATCAACTTGACTTCTGTTCACCAGATGTTGCTACTCCCACCAAAAATAACATCCCTATGCTAGGTCAGTACCCTCCTCCTTGTCAGTCGATTGGGGTAGGTATGTTGAAGGATTCAACCCTTATGGGAGTGTTTCCATCAGCCCCTCCTAGTACGGAAGTGGGGACCGTGAACATGATTTCCACAATCGTCTATAGTCCTAAAGGAAAAGAAGTTGTTGATTCATCCTCTCTTGACCCTTATGAAGCACTTTATGATGCTGTGCAATATGTTTTCGATGTCCATTTTGATGATCTTCATTTAGTGGCTTTAGATCCTTACCATTTTCCCTACTGGCTAGAACCATCCCTCCCTACTCTAGACTATGTCTCCCAGAATTTTCCATCCGATGAGTCCATTATGGAGATCATGAGTACGGATTAACCCGTATGGGAAGATCATCATCACCGATCTTCTTTTCTTCCTAATGCCAGTTTAGTAGATTTTGACATTGTATCTCTTTTGGCACTAATATTGTCAGCGATCCGCAAACGCCTGTATTGTTGCAAGACACAAATTCCGAAGGAAATATTTGCAACATCACTAATACAAACCCGATTGACATATCATTCAAGCCTGAAACTGTTGAGCACGTTCATTTAGGCCATAACTACTCAATAGAGGAAACTAAAAGTTATATAGCCCTTTTCAAAGAATTCCGTGATATTTTTTCCTGGAAGTATGAGGAAATGCTTGGGATCGATCCGTCCATTGTGGTACATGAGATTATAACCTATCCCATGATAAAACCTACCCAAAAAAAATTACGTCAAGTCCATCCTAGGAAGGTTGCGTCTATTAAAGTTGAAGTGGAAAAAATTCTGAAGGCGGTGTTTATTTATCCCGTATCCCTAACGGAATGGGTATCTAATATTGTCCCTGTGGCTAAGAAGCAGGGAATTATTAGAGCAAGTATCGATTTTTGAGACTTAAATAAGGCTTGTATTAAGGACAATTTCCCTACTCCACACATCGGTCAGATCATCGATAACTGTGTTGGGAGTGTCATATTTTCTTTTATGGATGGATTTTCTTGCTACAATCAGATAAAGATTCTTCCCACCGATCAACATAAAATGACATTCATTTTCCCATGGGGAACCTTCACATATAAGAAGTTACCTTTTGGCCTAAAAAACACTGGAGCTACATTCTAGTGAGCCATGTCCTATGCCTTTCACGATATCAAGCAGATCGTGGAGCTGTACCTTGATGATCTCCCAGCTCATTCACAGCAATGGGAGGACCATCCAGGGCACCTAAGAGACATTTTTCTTGGGTGTCGTCATTATAATATTCGGCTTAACCCACACAAATGCGTCTTTTGTGTTGATACTGGACATCTTCTTGGCTTGGTGGTTTCCAAAGATGGCATCTGGATCGATACTTTGAAAATTGTTGCTATCTTGGCCTTACTCGCCCCGACAAACATCACTGAGCTCCAAAGTTTGCAAGGGAAGGAAAACTTTCTTCGTCATTTTGTATGAAACTTTGCAGAAAAAATGCATGGTTATATGTGTGTCCTAAAGAAGGACACTCCATTCATCTAGGATGACTAGGCCCAACAAGATTTTGATAATTAGAAACACGTTCTGACCCATTCACTGGTGTTGCACCCCCTAGATTATTCAAAAGACTTTCTGTTGTATGGTGCTTCCTCCACTACTACCATTGGAATGGTTGTAGTGCAAAAAAATCCTAACGGCCAAGAACACGTGATATATTAACTAAGTAAGACTCTCATTGACTCTGAAACCCATTGCTCATGTGTGGAGAAGCTAGCTCTGGCTATGGTCATTGATGTGCAAAAGTTTTGTTATTACATTCTACTTTGTACTACTACTATACTTGCAGATCAAAACCCCATGTACTACATTTTGATTCGTCAGGTACTAGGGGGAAAGTATTCTCATTGGATTTTTATCTTACAAGAATTTGATCTTGAGTTCACCAAGGCTACTTCGAAGAAATCCTTGGTTTTTCATGGAGTTGATGTGTGACCTTCCCTATGCTTTGACAGAAATTGAGCCCAACGATTCATTCCCAGATGAATTTTTGTTCTTGATAAGCACAACTGATCCATGGTATGGATATTAGATTATCTACTCCAGACTCAGAGATTTCAGCCTACCATATCCCGTGACGATCATCATAGTATTCGTCACCACGCAAAGTACTATCTCATTTTGAATGATACATTGTATCAACGTGGTATTGATTCCATCCTTCGACGGTGCCTTACACATGAAGAGGCTGAACAAGTTATGAATGATTGCCACTCTAGAGTATGTGGCGGTCATGTTTATGGGATGGCTACAACCCAGAAAATTCCTCACGTGGGGTATTTCTGGCCTTCGATCTTTAAATATTGTCATGAAGTGGTTAATAAATACCCACCCTGTCAACACTTTTATACAAAAAAATGCACCCACCCTGCACCAACACTTCCACCAAGGAAGAGATATTTTTGTACTTAACCAACCTTGATGAAAGTAGAAGAGATGCTTCCTTGGCTAACGAGGCACACAAAAAACGTTTTAAGGAATAGTATGACAAGTCTATTCAATCTTGTGTTTTCAATGAAGGTGACCTAGTCCTGACTTATGATCAGAGACATGATAAACTAGGGAAGGGACAGTTTGAATCAATGTGGTACGATCCCTTTTTCGTTAGTAAGGTCTTAGAGAAAGGGGCTTACGAGCTCGTAGACTATGACGGGATACCCTTTGGGAAACCTCTCAATGGGTTGTACGTGAAGAGGTACTATGATGAAGACATTTATGTATGGTACCTTGTATATATGTATATTTGACTTTCAGTGTGTTTTGGCATTTTGAATATGGTTTTGAGTTTGATGTCCATACTGTTTATACCATGTTTTGGTTATGCAGATTGGATGGCTATCTATGGTTTCGCTGATGGTGCATGTCGTCATACCTTGAACCTTGCTTCAACTACTTGGGTGTTGTATTCCCTAGCTCATGACTTAGTCAGTTCAGGAGTGGTTTGTATTGGTCCGACTACCAACAACATCGCTGAGTATCAGGAGTGATAAGTTTACTGACCGAGGATGCATCTCGGAACATTCATGATTTGGTAGTATTTATGGACTCTCAATTAGTGGTTTGTCATCTAAACAACGTTTATACCATCAGGAACCCTACACTTCTCCATCTCTTTCGAAGAGTGCGTCTGTTAGTGTTAGAATATAATCCGTTAGGGTTATATAATGTAAATAAATAAATAAATAAATAGTAAAAAGCCAAACAGGCTGAGCGGAAGGTGAAACCCAACCGCCATGTGATTTGTATAAATATAGGCATTTGCATTTGAATAATTAATCAATCGGGAGTTACTACCAACAAGTGGTATCAGAGCGCTGCCATAACTCCTGCTTGTTGCCAGTCTTCCCATTCCTGGCATTCTGCTTGCCAGTCCATTGCTAGACTGCTCCATCAGTCTGCTAGTCGAGTCGCATGCAGTGTATGCATTACTCCTCCTCCTCCATCTGCCTGCGTTTATTCTCTGCTAAAATTTTTGAACAATACCTAACCCTAATTTTTGCTGGCCGCCTCTTCATTCCCCATCGCTGCTGGGCACCGTGTCTTCTATGCAAAAATTCCACTCCGCTTACAGCTCCACAGCTCCACGCTGGTGTAACAGGTCGCTTCAAATTCTTTGCCTATTGACGCCAATCCAGAAGTTACACATAGTACGCCAATCCACACCACATGTAAGAGCTGTAAATTTATCTGTAAGATAGCGTTGATGAGAGAGGAATTACTTATGGATATTGGGCAGTAGGTTGGGTGCTACAAATTATTCATTTGTTTGTACCTGTGCGTTAATAGTCGATCATTTGCCTCTGTCATTTCATGAATGGCTTTAGGTAATTTTGGCACTGACGCTCTATTCAACTGCTTTTACTTTCTTGTATGTGTATTTTCATGCAGCATATACGTAAGCAAACCCTAGAACTGCCAAAAGCCAGTAGAAATAATCCAAATGATATCCCTTGGGATTGGGAGTAAACCAGGTCTTATGTCCTCGGATCTTGCTAACTTTATCAACAATGGTGATGAGTAGGGTATTGATAAAGTATACAACCCAAACAACGCTAAGATAGAAAGCAATTCCCAAGCTTCGCATGCCGTCATAGAAATATTGGTGCAACCCTTCTAGTGTAAATACATCTGCGTGGAGAAATTTCAACTAGATTGTTGAAGAGTGCTGTGATCTATACTGTGTGAGACTGCGATCTCCCACATATACTGATATATGCGTTGATATATGTTGAAGAATGACAAATTGTTGCTCGACCGAATTCCTTGTGAGAGGCTTCGATTTATGTTGAAGACTACGTGGCTGAGAATGAGCTGCTGCGTGCTTGACTTTGCCTGATGCGAATGAATTCCTCCTTACCGAAAGCCTTTTTCTGTATAGCCTCATGTAATTCCTTTGCTTCGGATTTTTCCAAGCGCATATCCACTTCTGGACCTTCATATCGGTAAGAGCTTACAAGTTGAACCAGCAGCTGTCTGACCAACCACAGCTCAGTTGAAGATCGAGTACAAGAAATCTCTATAAGTGACCAAAGGAGCAGAGCTCTCTCAAAATCACGCAAAAGTTCTGATTGTAATCACTTGAGGAAATATTCCTCATACAACTGTGTGTACGTCTGCCTGATCGCTTGAGGAAATCTTGCATGGTATAATACCTATCAGTGGTATCTGTGATCTCCTTCCTGCGACTTGAAGACTGCGTGGAGATTTCTCCTCCAGTAAATGATGTGCTGGCTGCATGTTGATTTGGTAAGGTGAGTGCTGCGTTGAAGTGTGATTGATATCAGACTGCATAATACCTATGCTGGAGACTACTGGCTGCGTTGGAGTAGTATTGATTCATAAACCCTAATTCCATTGTCTACGTTTTGAGCTGTCTGGACCTTTGCTGTGACCGAAGTTGAAGAGCTGCCTGAGCTGCGTGGAGCTGAATGTGAAGATTATTGCCTTGTATTTGCTGCTGCTGTGGTCGAATTGACGATTGACATTACCAATTGCATGAAGACTGTTGAAGACTGTGTTTTATGCTGAATAATAACACATATTTCTAGTGACTGATATATTTTGTATTAAAGAAGCCTATGTATGATATAGCATGGAATTGCTGCGTTTTTTTTTCCTTTCAATTTGTAACTGTGCTTTGAAACTAAAGCTGTAACCTGCATGAGAAGATTGTTGGTTAATTGTAGCATAGACTGTATTGTAAAAGTGCAGAGACTCAGACCTGCATTATGTAGAATAGTGCATAGAATTTATATATTGAAATGATATAGAAATTAAATTTAGAGCAGCTGCAAGATTGTTTTGATAGGGCTGATAGGCTGCAGAATCATATTGTAATATGTAAAGGAGCAGGAATCTAAACCTGCATCCCATATTTTTTCTAAAGCATTCTGTAAGTTATAGTTTCCAGATTAGAGATGCACTCTTTGGCATCTAGTATTGGTGCTGCCCTTGCTGGAAAAGACCAATCCAAAGACCCTTCCAAGGGAGATTGCAGCAAGAGAGGCAGAGGAAGAAGAAGAAACTTCAGAGGCAGAGGGGGCAGAAACAAAAGATCAAAGTTACAGTGCAAGCGTTGTGGAAAGACTGGGCACACATCAGATCAGTGTTGGACTTCGTGGGACTCCATCAAAGACAAGCACAACCAAAAGAAAGATGATAATAAACATCAAGATGCTAGTAAATCTTCTGATTCTTGTATTGTTGCACATTGTAATCTTGGATTTAATGAAATGACTTCTCTTTCATCTTACAAAGATTGTTGGCTGCTTGATACTGGTGAAACATCACACATGACATTTAGAAAAGACTGTTTTGAAGAACTGAATGAATCAATAGATGGCATAGTGTACTTTGCAGATAAGTCAAGTATTAAACCAAAGGGAATGGGCACCATTTGACTGAAGATTCCTGGATTCCCTGATTTCTTGTTGAAGAACGTTCTCTATCTTCCAGAGTTGCAGAGGAGCCTGCTGTCCTTGGTGGAGATTCGACAGCAAGGCCATTCCATACACATGTTTGATGGAATCATTGAAATAAGAAAGTCCTCTGATAACCAAGTCATCATGAATGGATATGAAGATGGGAAGCTGCTGAAGCTCAAGGGTTCATCTGCAAGATTTCAGAACTATGCCTACCTCTCTCAGCATGGAGAAGGTAATATGTCATCTAGTTCATTGTGGCATGCAATATCTGGTCATCTAAATTATAATAGTCTTCGTTTGTTGAGAAAGAATGGTGTATTTGGCTTTCCCACCATTCCTAAAGAGAACAATAAATGTGATGCATGTATATTAGGGAAACATAGTAAGCTGCCATTCCATGAATCTAATTTCAGAGCAAGTAGGAAATTAGAGTTAGTACATTCTGATTTGTGTGGCCCAATGCCAACTCCTTCAACAAATGGGAATAAGTATTTTATGACATTTGTTGATGACTACTCACGAATGTGCTGGATTTACTGTTTAAAGACAAAATCAGAAGCATTTCAAACATTCAAATACTTTCATGCATTGATTGAAAAACAAGCACAATAAAAAATTGGTACACTTCGTACTGATAATGGAAAAGAATACACTTCAAATGCTTTTGAAGCTTATCTTCGTCAACATGGAATTGCACATCAGACTACCGTTCCCTACAGTCCTCAACAAAACGGTGTAGCAGAGAGAATGAATAGAACCATAATGAATATGGTTTTCTCAATGATGTTTTTCAAGAATGTAAAACTAATGTTTTGGGGTGATGCAGTAAAATGTGCAGCATATTTGAGAAATAGAAGTCCATCAAATGCACTTGATAACAAGAATCCACATGAAATGTGGTTTGGCCATCTCCCTTCAGTCAGGCATCTCAGAGTTTTTGGTTCCACCTGTTATGCCTTGATTCCGAAGGAGCAAAGAAACAAGCTTGGTGCTCGAAGCAGAAAGTGCATTTTCCTGGGGTACGAAGAATACTCCAAGGCATACCGTTTGTATTATGAGGTAAACAAGAAATTTTTTATTTCCAGAGATGTCATTTTTCTTGAAACTAATAAAAATGACCAGTCCATTGAGAGACAACTTGATCATCTGGAAAATTATCCTCATCCAAAGAACTATTATGAAAATTTATATGAAATTCCAAATCTTGGAGGGGGGATTCCTATTCTGGATCAACCTTTGGAATTTCCATATGAAGCACCAACTCCCCCACATGAAGAAGTTCCTGCTACTTCACTTGAACAAGAGGTTCA
>LPNX010937895.1:435335-484828 GCA_001517045.1 Pseudotsuga menziesii
AACATCCCAAGTATATTTTCCTATCTCAGAAAAAATATGTTGAAGAACTACTAAACAAATTTTCCATGACAGAATGCAACCCTATATCTACTCCAATGGAACAGAAAATGAAGCTCACATCAAGCGAAGGAAAAGAATTTGAGGATGCGACCAAGTATCGACAACTGGTAGGAAGTCTTATCTACCTTACAACAACTAGACTAGATATTTCTTATGTTGTTGGCATACTTTCAAGATTCATGCATAAACCTTGTGAAGGACACTGGTTAGCTGCAAAAAGAGTTCTAAGATACTTGAAGGGGACTCAAGACGTTGGACTCAAGTACTCTAAAGTGGATGACTTCAAACTTATTGGGTACTCAGACTCAGATTTTGATGGCGATAAGGAGACATGAGTATCAACTTTTGGATACACTATGAGTCTTGGATCAGCAGCTGTCTCATGGAGATCACGCAAACAATCAGTTCCGACAGATTCAACAATAGAAGCAGAATATGTGGCTGCAGCTAAAGCAACGAAAGAAATAGTATGGCTCAGGAAGATACTTGAATATTTGCAAGAAAAACAAGAGAACTCCACTCCATTACTGTTCGACAATACTTCTGCAATCAAGCTGGCTAAGAATCCTAGATTCCATGATCGAACCAAACACATCAACACAAAGTATCATTTGATTCGACTTCATGTATAATCCAAGACAATCCATCTTCGACATTGTTCCAGAAATGATCAAGTTGCAGACATCTTCACCAAAGCGCTTGGACGAGAAAAGTTTGAAAGGTTCAGAAACATGCTTGGACTTACAAACACCCCTTTGGATTAAGAGGGGGATTGTTAGAATATAATCCGTTAGGGTTATATAATGTAAATAAATAAATAAATAAATAGTAGGAAGCCAAACAGGCTGAGCGGAAGGTGAAACCCAACCGCCATGTGATTTGTATAAATATAGGCATTTGCATTTGAATAATTAATCAATCGGGAGTTATTACCAACAGTTAGAGAGGTCATTAAATTTCATCACTTATAGGCATATCCCTAGGTTTGATAGCACGATTGCTAATTCATTAGAAAACTACATTCTAGACTGGTACATTACCCATTCATAATTTTTAAAAATAAAACATGGTCCATTATAAAGTAAAATAAACTGTAGAAGACACATAAAACTCATCTAAATACATTTTTCCCATTTGAAACAGATTTGAACACTGAAACTGAGTCTGTATATATATATAAGTGTTTTTACAAAAATATGGTCACGAGACCTCATCTAAAGCACTCTAGATTTTAGGTATACAAAATGATACAAAAAATCCTGAAGCTAGAAATATTTCGGTGATACATCATGCAGACCACCTAATGATTCTCGTGGTAGCACATAATATCCCTTGCTACTCTACGTAGCAAACAACTGAAGCAGCCCGACACTCCCACGGTATGTCTCTAAATCCTCCTAGGGAGGTAATCTATAACAGCATCGAAGTTATCCAAAGTTAGTCGATCTAGGTTCTTCTCCAGCTCGGTGAGCTCATCGTCGCCTCTATGGAAAAAGAGAGCTCCTTCTCGCCTGTTCATTGGGGATGTTCATTTAGGCCATGCATCCCCAACATCTGCATGGAAAAATTTAGGTGTTGTTATCATCCGTAAAAATCATAAAACATGAAAATATAAAAACATAATCAACATATTGAGTATTGCTTGTTATCGATGTCACCCCACTAAGTTCTAGGTGGTAGAGGAAGGTCGGGATCCCCTCAAAAGTCAGTCCCTGCATAGGCATTGTCCTCAATCATGAGGTTATGTTTGTTCAACCATCGAAATAAGGGGGCCCCATATTTTAATTTGGACCCACCACCTCTAGTGCGAGCCATGATCTCCACCCACCAAAGCATGCAGGGGTCTCTAGGTCTCAAATCTGTGAATGCCACCTAGGGTCTCAAGAGGGGTACCCTCTCAAAGAAGAAGCATGCCAGAATGGTCCCGTAGCTGAACTGTTTTAGTTCCCCTTGCCGACACTTGGTCAGCTGATCCTTGAACATGGGTAATAGTGCCTCAGCCCAATTGAATACTCTGGGCACCATGGCCTCTAGGGAATACAACATGTTATCCCATGAAGCTTGCTGAGCCCCTTGGATCCCAACTACTCTCTACATGGTAAAGAGCACAGTAGGAAGTGGCAAATCCCTCACTTCTTTGATCAGGATTTTCTTTCCCAACATCTTGGTTCCTGGATTACAATGGCGGACTATCAACTCCTGTGTAGTAATATCTCCCCCTCGGGATCCTATCAGTTAAATAGGTGCTCCATGCCTAGACAACCTTGTGAGAAAATATATGTCCTCCACCTCTATGGTGAGGATGTCAGGCCCTACCTTGAAATGTTGCTGCTCCGGATTCCACATCTGTAGTATGTGCTCCAGTAATTACACATGTGATACCATGCTAGGAGCATTGAATAATTTTAAGAGGCCACATCCTCACAGAGCAGCAATGGAGGCCGCATTTGTCGTAGCATGGGAATTGTCATCTTCATGTTTCCTTTCCTTCCAAATCACCATAATGAGAAAAATAACCTGTCAAAAAACAATCAATGAGGCACTTAGACACTTATCCAACCTTTAAAAATGCTAAAAAACCTCTATTTTTTCTAGGGCATTCACATTTTAGGCATTACGGTCAGCACCGCTTCTGTCCCCTTATGACAGAGCAGTGCCATCGCCTGTGCAAGCCTGAAGAAAGGCGGTTCTTATTGGGCACCGATCCTCTCCTGAAGGCTAAAAGCGTTACATAGGATGCATTTTTTAGGTTTGGATTAAAATCCCCAAAGCTCAATAAAAAGACATGAAATTGGAAAATGGCAACCATATAAATGAGGAGAAGGTTTTGAGCTCTCACCTGGAACTGACAGCTCGGAAAACAAAAAAGAAAGAACTCCATATTCTTCAACTAAAAATCTACACACAACTCTCCCAAATGCTCTCCAAGAATTGGTAAATGGTAAATGAGTTAGTTTTTACTATTTACTTTTCCTTTTATAAAATATTTTTAGGGTTTCTATATTATTTTAATGTTTTTAAATCATTTTCATTAAAAATACCCTTTCTATAGTTTGTAAAAGTCAGTTTTAAAATATTTTTGGGAGATTAATGGCCTTTAAAAAGAGTTTTGCAAGTACAAAAATGAACAGTATCGTCTATGGGTAAGTTTGTTTTTGACTTTTTCATACCTCCGCAAAATGGAAAAAGTCGTCGAGCGTTCATTTAGACACTTTGATCATTCTCTTTAAACCTAGAATCAAAGTCCCGAGTCATTTTTGCTTCTTTTCAGACTTGTTAAACCTATTCATCACAAAAAGAAACCCTAATGGAGTCTTCTTTAAACTCTTTTCGGACTCACTAAATGTGAAAATATTGTTGAACGAAATTGTCTTCTTCATGCTCGTAAAAGTACTTGAAGAGTCATCTTTCCGACGGTATTTTATGTCCTTTTCGGTTCGGATTGACTAATTACGAAAAAGGACCGTTTTGAGTCTTCTTCCATTTTCGTTCAGACTCTCTAAACATGAAGGAAGTAGAGTTAACTTTCAATGGAATCGTTAAACCAAACACTGAGAGACCCTCTTTTGGGAATGAACCCCTCCTTTCTCAGGTTCGTGAAATATATGAGAATGGAATTGTTTTCAGATGAGCTACAATGAGTGTTTGTTACCCTCTTTGAACTCATAAAAATGAAAAGAGGCACTCATCAATCATGATGGGGAAATTAAGGGAAGGGAAATAATTCATTTTGCATTTAAAATGGAAGTTTGTAGTCACCTTTGAACATGGCACTTTTCTGCATTTCATTCAGTCAATTGGGTATTCAGCTTGCTTCCAAGTCGATCCACTTTCATGAGTCATGTCACTCCTTTGAGTCTTTCAAACAATGCATTGTCCGTAATTGTATTATGTCCTGGCATCCGCCTGTTTTAGTCTATGCTACCAAGTCTTTTTTCATGCTGTCGGATGTTCAAAGGGAAGTTGAAAGTTTACCTCTATAGTCAAAACAACCTTTGTGTCAGTACCTTTTGAGTCAGTCCTATGGTTACATCATATACTACATTCCAGAACTTTGTTCCAAGTGTCGTGTCGTCGATGTGGGATTCATCATGGCCCTCCTTCGACAAGACTATTCCTGTCGACATCAGCTCATCATCCAAGAATTAATCTTAGAAACAAGTTTAGTACGTTGAAGTCTGTATGCCTTAATGACAGATTCTATCACTCTCGACATAGGTTCACATCATTGAACTTTGATTGATAGATTTGGCTGAGTGTTCGACATCAAATCATCTATTCACACTCAGGAGATTGTACTAGGGTACCTTAGGAATCATTGACATCAATGGTGATCTCCCTCTCACTTGTGAATAGTTCACGTCATTGATCGGTAATCAAGTGGTTTATACCATGTTCGACATCAAATCATTCTAATCACATGGATAGAATCGTACTTTGTGGAAGACGAGACAAAGACCCTGGGTATCTTTTAAAAGCACTCATTGCTTTCTCCAAGTTGCAATGGAGTATATTGTATGAAGTCCTAACATGGATCCACATTTGTATGGTCGTGGTTGTGCTCAAATTTTTGTTCATTTAACATAGATCTACAGTGTATGTCAAGTAGCTATGTCCCAAGTTTGAGTCCTCTATTGTCACGTCCCCAGCCCTCTGACTGGGGAAGAGGTCGATGCTACCATGGCGTTAACCATTCGGGCTACCAGCCCCATGAACATGTACATGAATAAAAATGCTAAAACAGAATGCTGAAAACAAGATGCATTGAATTGGAACATACACAGATGCAATTATCTATCATACACAATGGAAGCAACATACATTCATACAAGCATTCATTCAACATGTTCATCATAGTCATTAACAGTAAATAGGATTGCAGAAGTAAAATAGACAAGATTTCTTATCTTATAAAGAACTCATTCCGCAACCAGCTACGTCGCTGCAACGTTCCACCCAACCATAGGCCAGCGTGCTCCTCAATCTCTCAGCAACACTACCACCCCCGAGCTGGGCATGATTCTCCAAGGAATAAGGGAACAAGCAGGCTTACACATAGCCAAGGATACACAAGACACAGCCAAGCCAACACAGTTGGGTTTATCAGGCCATCAACAAGACAACCAAGCCAACATGGTCAGTTTTATCAAGCCATTAAGGAGTTGGGAAAGGCTAAATGATAAGCTGATGAGCCCATTACAAAGCCAAGAACACCTACACCAGAACTAGCCTGGATTCTAAGACACCCACACACACCCAACACAAGGAATCAGTCCCTTCTCTGCTACACAGTCCCTCAGGCCCTGCATTCCCTTCCAGTGCTATTCAGGGGTTGTGGAGAAGAAAGCCAGCCCTCTAGCTTTGTCCGTGTGGTTTCCAGCCACCAGGTTTATCAAGCAAACCAAGCCCCCATCCCTGCTCCCAACACAGTCCGAAGACCAACCATTACACACATGCAATTAATCAGCTATTACAGCTTAAACAGGGAAGACGACTCCAAACAATCCGTAGCAGCCTCAACGCGTAACAGCAAACACGGCTCACGGCATGGGAAAAACAACAGTCTCGAAATGTATCTGTGAGCACAGCTCACAACATGGGGAAACAACAGCCCGTCCTTGGGCAACGAAGCCACCAGGGAGACTTACACAGGCCACGCTGGAGAATAAATACAATATCCCGTCCTATGCGTGAAATGAATAGACTCCCGTCCCCAAAATATAAAGAAGACCACAACAATCACAACAAATCTTGAGGAGAATAGCGACGACCATAATTCACGGGAATAACAACAGTTCCAATCTCAACATTAAAATGACAGTAAATCACATGGCCATACCAGTCTGTAAGGAGATCATACAGCCGAAAACGTGAATGGCCCTTCACAAGAAATCGTGGATGAAAGAGCACGGCTCCCAGCTCGCTGTGTGAGTCAAAACTAGGAAAAATTCTTGTGTGTGAGAATAATGAACAGATAATGGTCCCTGCATGAGGATGAATAGACAATGGAGAGTCGTGAGTGGGGAGAGTAGAATAGCTACGGGAGTGATGGCAGTGGTTTATTTTGCCATAGTGAATTCAACCGCAGGTGGAGTGTGCGTGTGAGAAAGGACTAATAGTCCTGCCACACTCCACTCTCAGCCATAACTTCCCCAACTACTAGCAGCAATTCTTAATGGAGGTGGTTGGGTAAGACAAGGTGGTTACACATGGTTTTTTCCCTCATGGCTCAAGGTTTGATAATTCCCCCACCCTTATCCTTGTGAAAATCATGCCCCCTTCTCAATTTAGTCGCCAGGATCGTAGCTGGTCAGGTTCATTTTAATTAAATATGCATATTTACATGATGATAAAATTAATATATGTATGCCGCATGCCCCGATATACCATTGGTGACAATTTCAACCCGAAACATAGCATAACCAATCAATGGTGGGGCCTTGGCCTTTAGCTCCGCACCATGATCATTTACAATATATACATCATATACATCTAATGTAACGGGGTCAAAACCAGGGTGTTACATCTATCACATGGATCTACGTTGTATTCTAGTAGCCATGTTTGTTAATCTCTCTCGTGGATCTACTTTGTATTGGTTTTCAACCATGATGAGGAGACATTTTGTCATGAGTCAAAAGTATTGATGTATTGCAGATGCCTAGTTGATGATGATCTTCGATCAAGAAAATTCTTGTCTCAAAGTGATAACTTTCTCTTTCAAATATCTCGCCTATCGTATCCCTTTAGCCTCATGCTTTGGGGGGGATTTTGTTACACATAAATCTCATCATCATCATGTGATGAGGTCCCAAACATCAGTTATTTCCCTAAATCCCAAGTTGTGTAGTGAAAATACTGGACCTGACTTCAGTCTTGCATATAAAAGTCCAACACTACTTCTTCCCTTAAGGCAAGAAGCATTACTTCTTTAGTAACGTTCACTGTCTCTTGATAGTAAGTGGTGCCACCGCTTTTTCTCCTTGTTCAATGTGCGGTTCTACCCTATCACCGCTCTGTCATAGTGGAGGAGAAGCAGTGCCTGAGGTAAAAAGTGAAAAAGAGAATATTCCACGAAGCTTCTCAAAGTAAGACTTCATGGAACCTTCATCCCTACTCCTAAGGACCACTTGGATGAGCTCCATCCTTTTTGGATCTCCCTTCCACCTCACCCACCATTTACTCAACCATCCCTATCCTCCCAAGGCCTATGAAATTAGGCTCATACCCTATAGTTGAGAGAGAGAAAATTTATGTTGTTGCATTGAGGTTCTGGAAAAATCAGTAGGGTGAGCATAGGAGGAGCAAGTTGGAGCTTTTGGGGACAAGGCATTGGCATGTGAAGGAGCATCACAACACTAAGGCGAAGGTTGTAAGATTTCTTCTTCATCTTTAATGCAAAGTTGGTTCCTTTCCCATAAAGTATGTTATGTTGTGATCATGTATTTTACTGTTGGATTCCTTAGTGAGTGACATAGAATTGTGGATTATATTTGGGTGCTTTTGATATTGTTTTCTTGTTTTCATGCGATTATGCAGGTACGTCTGTGAAGAGCCATCACTAAAGGAAACAACTACACCACTCCATCAAAGGAACTCATTCCAGATATCTGCAACTTCTAGGGGAAGTCTTCCAACTCTGTTGTAACTTATTTGTTCTAGATCTGAACCATTTAGACTAGAGGAACAAATCGTGTCCTCAAGAGCTGCATTTTTCCTATCAACATGCAGCTGCAAGAATTGTTGGAAAAGAAGTACATCGAGCCAAGTGTGTCCCCGTGGGGAGCACCAGTTCTGTTTGTGAAGAAGAAAGATGGTACACTCAGGTTGCAGTGTATTGATTACATACAGTTGAATAAGGTTAATGTGAAGAATAAATACCCTTTACCTCAAATTAATGACCTTTCTTATCAAATGAGAGGAGCAAAGGTATTTTCCAAGATTGAATTGAGGTCTGGTTAGCATCAAGTAAGAATCAAGGATGAAGATATTCATAAGACAACCTTTAGAACAATGTATGGACACTATGAGTTTCTAGTGGTACCATTTACCCTCACAAAATCACCAACTACATTTATGTGTCTCATGAACGGTGTCTTCAACAAGTATGTGGACAAGTTTGTTCTTGTCTTCTTAGACGACATTATTGTTTATTCTTAGAATGAAGAAGAGCATGAAGAACATTTGAGACTGACATTGAAATTGCTAAGGGAACATAAGCTGTATGAAAAGTTGAGAAAATGTGATTTTTATAAAGATGGAATTCATTATTTGGGTCACATCATCTCAGATGAAGGAATATCTGTGGACCCTGAAAAGATTGAAGCCATCATGAATTGGCCAACCCGAAGAAATGTGATAGATGTGAGGTATTTTATGGGACTTGCAGGATACTACAGGAGGTTCATTGAAGGATTCTCCAAGGTTGCACATTCAATCACTTCTTTGCAAAAGAAGGGGGTAAAGTGTGAATGGACACCAAGATGTGAAGAAAGATTCTAGCAGTTGAAGAATATTCTTACAAATGCACCAATTCTGAAAATTGCAGACCTAGAAAAAGACTTTGTGGTGTGTACTTATGCATGTAATCAAGGACTTGGAGGAGTTCTTATGCAAGACAACCACGTGGTATGCTATGAGTCAAGAAAGTTGAAGAACAATGAGAATAACTATGCTACTCATGATCTAGAACTTGCAGCCATAGTACATGCTCTCATGATGTGGAGGCATTACTTAATGGGAAGAAAATTTGAGCTACAGACAGACCACTGTGGTATGAAATACTTGTTTGATCAACCAACTCTAAATTCTAGGCAAGCTATATGGCTGTAGTTTTTGTGTGAGTTTGATTATGAGATCAAACACATAAAAGGAAAATAAAGTAAAGTTGTTGATGCACTCAGCAAGAAAGTGCATGAAATGCATGTGGCATCTCTTAGTACTTGCCAATCAGATTTGAGACGACATATTATTAATCATACTGTTGAGGATGAAATGTATGTGCAAATAAAGGACAAGTTGCAGCAACAAAATCCCGAAAAGAGGTATGCGGGATATAAATTGGAAGAAGATGAAATTCTTACCTATAAAAACATAATTTTTATTCCAAATGTAGCATATTTGAGGAGAATTTTTATGGATGAAATCCATCAAGCTCCATATTTTGGTCACCCAGGATATCAGAGGACAATTGCTACAACTAGAAAACAATATTTTTTGCCAGGAATGAAAAGGACATTGTTGAGTATATTACAGGATTGCCAATGACTAGGAGACAACATGATTCCATCATGGTTGTGGTGGACAAGTTGAAAAAGGCATCACAATTTATACCAGTCAAGTCCACGTATAAGGTTGATGCCATTGCAAAAAAATTCATGAAGTAAATTTTCAGATTGCATGGATTTCCTAAGGTAATAATTTCTGACATGGATACCAAGTTTACTTCCAATTTTTGGAAAAGTCTGTTTGTAGATTTGGGTACCATTGAACTTCAACACTTCCTACCATCCTCAGACTGATGGAAAAATAGAGAGAGTGAATCAGGTGCTTGAAGACATGCTTTGCATGTATGTCATGAACAAACCATCCAAGTGGGAAGATTATTTACACTTGGTAGAATTTTCCTATAATAATGGATAGAAAGCATTCTTGGGAATGAGTCCATACGAAGCTCTGTATGGAAGAAGGTGTAGGACACCAGTGACTTGGGATAATCCAATGAACATGATTGTGCTTGGTCCATAATTGCTTAAGGAAATGGAGCAAGAGGTTGCAAATATCAGGCACAAACCTGAAAGCAGCCCAAGATAGATAGAAGTTCTATGCAGAGAAGCATAGAGTGCACAAAGAGTTCAGTGTTAGGGATCATGTTTACCTTAGAGTGAGGTCAAGGAAGAGTTCCTTTAAGCTTGGAAGTCATGCCAAGTTGTCACCTAAATATTGAGGGCCTTTTGAAGTGCTCGAAAGAATAGGTCCAGTTGCATATAGACTTGCATTGCCTGCTAGCACTAGGGCTCTTAAATTTTTTCATGTTTCTTTGCTTAAGAAATATGTACATGATCCTAACCATGTGATTGATTGGGATGTGATCCAGGTGGAACCCGAGGCAAAGTTCCAAACTGAGCCATTGTGCATTCTCACCAGGAAGGTCACAGTGCTCCACAATCGAGCCGTTGGATAGGTAAAGGTGTAGTGGAAGGACTACAGTTCTGATGAGGCTACGTGGGAGCTGGAGGATGCCATGCAAGTGGCACATCCATTTTTGTTCAATTTTGTAAAGAACTAAGGACAATGCTAATGAAGGGGGAGGGGAATGTAACACCCCGGTTTTGACCCCATGGTATTAAAATTGTACATGATGTATATATTGTATTTAAATCATGGCAAAGAGCTCAAGGCCAAGGCCCTGCCATTGATTTGGTATTTTGTGTATCAACAATCAAGGTTGATGCTGATGGTTATAGTACTGGTTAGGCACAATATAATTTGAGATATCATGTAAATACACAATTTAATAAAATACCACAACTAGCTATGTAGTGCAACGAAAAGAGACAGGGGCATGATTTCACAAGGAACAGGGAGGGGGATTTTTCCAATCCCTTGAGCCAATATGGTGAGACCAAATGTCAATGAGAGAATCCATAAGTTCTCATATACCCTGTATTTCCTCTACACTTGATCATTCAATTCTTCCAGAAGTTGGTTGAGGCAGTTAATGCCTTAGGAAGAGCAAGGCATGGCAGTCAGACTTTGTGTCTGAGTAATCCTGCAGCCTGTAGTCTAAGAAAACCTACAACCCACAGTATGAGGAAGCCACATCCTTGCTTCTAAGTGAGTAATTACGGGAATGTGTTCCCATCCGGTCATTTCCGAAGTCGCCTTACATGTTTTGGTCATTCCCGATCCTGTTTTGATCCATTATGCATTGTTCACTATCTGGAGTCGTGGGAGGTGGTTGATTGTTGTTCAGTGTGGCATGAAACCCTAGTCTTTGGTGTAAAAGTGAACCCTGTTGTTTCTCTGTATTATAGTGTGGTATGGAACCCTGGTTTTATATGTGCGGGAGTGGAGCATGTGTTGTTGTGTCTCCCTGTGGTTTGTTGTTATGTGTGCCCTAGTTTGGGTCTAAATGGTATGCAAGACTTAGGAGTGGAAGAGACATCGAATGTGTTTGATAAACCTAGTGAAGAGAGGAACCTCACAAAAAGATAAGAGTGGTTGGTGAATCTTCTCTACACATCTTGAAGAGAACTGGAAGGGAAGTATATCCCTAGGGACTATGCAGTAGAGAAGGGGATACTTCGTTGTGTTAGGTGTGTAGGTATTGTGGTTTCCAGGCCAGATAGATCTTGTGGAGGTGTCCCTAGATTTTGAATGAGGCACTAGCTTAGCCATTCTTCCTTTCCACTGCCTTAGCAGCCTGATAAACCCAAAGGTATATTGGCTTGGCTGGCAATCTGATAAACCCACTTGGATATTAGCTTGGCTAGGCAGCCTGATAAACCAAATCATATATTGGATTGGTTGAGCAACCTGATAAACCCAACGATATGTTGGATTGGCTATGTCTTGTTGTGCATTTTGTCCATGTGTAATCCTTGGTTGGAAAACATGATAAACCCAATAGTGAGATGGCTTGGTTGAGTGGCCTGATAAACCCATCTGTTAGTTGGCTTGGCTAGTCCTTAATGTGAATATTGGCTTGATTGTGTGTAGTCTGATAAACCCAACCGTTAGCTGGATTAGCTGAGTAGATGATAAACCCAACAGTGTATTGGTATGTTTGCATGTAGCCTAATAAACCCAATTGTGTATTGGCTTGGTTGGACAGTCTAATAAACCCAACTATAGGTCGGCTTGACTGTGGTTGATGTGGTTTGGCTATGTGTGAGCCTGTTGTTCCCTAGTTCCTTGTGGAAATCATCCCCAGCTTGGGGGTGGCAGTTGTGTTGAGAGATTGATGAACACAACTGGCCTATGGTTGGGTGGAATGTTTCAATGACATAGCTAGTTGCATGACAACTTCATATTCAAGATAAGTATTCTCTGTTGTGTTATTTCTGTAATATATTTGCTTATGAATGTATTGATTATGTTGAATTCTTACTAATGATTTAAGTAGAGTTTACTATTGATTAAATGACCCTGCATTTTACATCTACATATGTTTTGGTTTCCAATGCATTCTGCTTAAGTTAATGGAGACTATAATCCTGGTTACAGGGTCATATTGCATCTGACTCAAGTGTTTCTGCACCCTGGAATCTGCCCGTGGAAGGCAGAAACCAGAAAAGAGAAGTGGAAACAAGGCATAATGTTGGTTTTCCACACCCTAAAATCCACCTCCGAAAGGTAGAAGGTGGGAGGCGGATAAGAGAAGTGGAAATAGGGGAAAATGTTGGTTTTTCATACCCCGGGATCCTCCTACGGAAGGAGAAACGTAGAAGCAAAAAAAGGACGAAAAGTTCTAAGGAAAATTGTGTTTTCCACATCCTAGAATCCATCGTGGGAGGAATAAATTGGAAAACAGAAAGACTAATGAGACCAAGTGTGGGTTTTTCGCGATCCAAAATCCTCCCACGGAATATGGAAAGGAGGAAGGAGGAAAATGGAAGGTGAAAAAATAAAGGTATCATTTTGTTGATTTTACGATTCCTAAAGTTCGCAGTGGAAGGCAAAAGGAGGAATGTTGAAGGAGGAATGTGGTCAAACGATTCCGTCATGTTTTGAGTTCCTGATTCCTAAAGTCTGCAGAGGAAGGAAGAAGGAAGAATGCAGAAGGTGGAATGTGGTTAAATGATTCCACCAACTTTTAAGTTTCCTATTGCTGAATTCCGCAGTGGAAGGCAGAAGGCAGAGTGTAGATGTGGTCAAATGATTTCGTCGTATTTTCAAGTTTCTAATTCCTGAATTCTGCAGTGGAAGACAAAAAGCAGAAAGTGGAAAGGCATGAAATCACAGTAGTATTTTGCAGAGTTTCGACTACCGCAAGCTGCATTATGGAAGGTGAGAGGCAGAAGGTTGGAAGGCAGAAATCAAAAAGGTCCGTTTCAGTGCGGAAACGACTTTTCTGGTTGTAGAGTGGATCTGTAATCTATGGAAAAAATGTTACATTGGTTTCTAAGCCTAAGAGTGAATGTTAACGGATTCAAATGACCCATGACTATGTGGAAAGAGAAAGAAATACTAAGTTTTAAATTATTATGCATATCAGTCAGGTGTATGGGCACCGGGTTCATGACATCATGGTATGAGAGAGAGAGAGGCAAGAGTCGCGTTCCTCCTATGAGAGGGGTGGGTACGCAACAGAGTCTAATGAAAATTTCTATTACCTTCAATAGTTCAACTTCTCCTCATTGTTGATTCAGTCGATGTCTTCAATGTCTAAAATTGTCAAATATGGGAGCCGATATCCTTCTATTCCTTATTCTCCTCAATGTAATCAACATTATAGTAAACCTGAATTTGTTTTGCTTTCCTTCAAAGTTAGATCTCTAGTCTATTTTATTTTTTTCTCCACAGTCTCCAGTCCACTATGTCAGAGTGTTGTGGTCCACCACTAAAACCATCGATGTTTTCCACCGCTAAAGAGTGCATGTTTGTCGTTGAAGATTGTCCACTATTGAGTCAATAAGCAATGAAAGGGCTACGGGGATTCGTTTAATTATGAAGGATAACATTTAGGTATGAGGGCCCATGTTTTGACTTTCCTTTATTAAATTATTTCATTAAACCAGTGGTTTTACTCCCTCAACATCGACAAATTTGACCTTAGTTGAGTCGTTCATACCCTTAGAGTACCCAAAAATAGGGTACATCGTACCATTTAGCATGATCATACTGATTTTTATTTAAAGTGTTTTGGGTACATGGAGTTAGTATGAGTATGATAGGGTACCTACCTTACATGTACCCAAGCCCCCAGTATGGGCATGTGTACCCGACCCATGAGTACAGGTACCCCTGCTACATAGAATATAAGACATGTGTCAAGCACTACAGTCAAGCTGAGTAAGTGAAGCATATTTCCCCTCCACTTGTTTGGTGGAATTATCGCATGTATGGAGACTTTGGGTAGAAGTGAGAAGTCCTCGGGGTGACATTACTTTTCTTTAGAAATTCAAGCTGAGGACTTGGTTTTGTTTTCTCTGCCCATATGCATAATATTGATTCATGATTATTCCTCACAACCACCCATTTTGAAGCAGTAACCTTAGTGGCTTATCCTAGGGATATTTTTCCTAGGTGACTACAAGTGAGAAGCACTTGTGGTACCCAAGACAGATGCATAATATTTGTTTCATCTCCCCTATAAGGTGTTTGTCCTCACGGGGTTACTTACACCTTGGGTGGTTGTAGCATGAAAATTACCATAATTGTTTCTCTCACCTTCCCTATCTTGGACCCTCATCATCCCAAGAAAATTTTTAGAAGGCTATACGATTGCCTCTTCATTGATTTAGCTTTAGGTTCTAACCACCCTAGACTAATCCTTGGGAGAGCGTTGTTTCTTGTTGAATCTCATGAATTTTTAGTTGAGTGCTTCTTGGATTGTGTGGTAGATTACCTTAGAATTTTTTTGTATGGGAATCCTTGAGTTTTTTATTTAATTTTCCCAACCAACCTCTCCTAAAAGGGCAGGGTTTCCTCCCATAAGACAAAGGTTGGATAACCCTAACCCTCCCCCCTAGGGAAAACACAAGGAAAACCAGAATCATGTGGACAATCCTCAAAGGGAAAAATTCGTGGAAGAAGGTAGTAGGATCTGATGAATTATCAAAAGAAGAGTACCAGAGAGATCTTGGCAGTTACATATATATACCTAGAAGGGTCCCTGCATCCCCTCCTTTTTAAGAATATCTTGGTACTATTGAGATCGAGTACTTGACAAATCTAACAGTCGTTGTAAATGTCAACCCACCATTAGTGAATCCCAGAGCCCATATTTTGGTCATAATCGTAGCTTTGAAAATCAAAACCAAGTTGCACACACGAATCCTCTTCACTCGTGTTTTAATATGAGCAATATTGGTGGAAGTTTAGGAGGCATGGGGATCCATAACCCTACTTCTTATGTAGCTATTATCAGAATTAATCCTATAGTTTCAAGCATCTTGGATACAATCATGTTCTCGTCTACTTCCATAGTATCTTAGGTAGGGTCCTTTCCTTCTATTATAACTCCTAACGGTGGATTTGGAACATATGCTTATTACTCTAATTGTAGTAATCCTTTCTCTTTTTGGATGTTGTTTACTGAGATGCCTAATGTTGCTACCAATACTCTTACCATAATTTCAAATTGCCAATGGAAATCTCTTTTGTCCCTTTTGATGTTTTTTGATTTGAAGGACATATACCCACATCGATTCATTTTTTAAGAAGTAGAGTTTCTCCAAGCTTCACCATGCCTTAAGGAATAATGACCTTTCCAGGAATGGGAGGCATGATGAGTGGGGATTTCCCTTTGCATGTTCAAATTGTAACCTCTTTTTCTCAAAACTTGGTGCTCAAATGAATTGTCCTTTCATGCCTAGTAGTGGTGACACCCAGGTAATTATTTTGTCAACAATAACCAATTGTCAAGATACGTTCATGGGATTTGGAATTCATTTTCTCAAACAAAATTGTCATTCCTTGCAACTTTGAATTTTACAAATCTAGAAAATCTAACGAATGATTTTGTAACATATAACTACAGTTGGCCCCTTATCCCAACCAAGTTTCCTTCAAACATCCCCGAGTTTTAAGGGAAAGATGGAAAATACCCAACACCTTATGTAATATCATTCCATCCTTGGTGTTCTTCGAACTCCTTAATGGATGACATTATTAGTCTCTGTATTTTCCAAAGAGACTTGACTAGTGTAGTGGAGAAATGGTATATCAAGCTCCTAAGAACTTCGTTTCACAATTTTGATAGGTTGGCAATGACATTCCTAAATCACTTGTTTACTTATTTTCTATGAGACATGGACTACACTTTTTACCTCATTCCAACAGGATAATTTCGCCCTCATTTCAAACCACATTCATGAGTAGTGGAGGATATGTTTCCTTGTCATGGGTTACATATGAGAAACAAGCTATTATCAAGGCTCAACAACTAGATTTGGTGTATTCCTAGTCTATAATGATTTATAAAAAATTTCCCATGGAACCAAGACTAGACATGGATCTGAATAAACCTAGACCTAGATCACATGTTGATGGTGTGATTGGCTTAGTATAAAATGTGACCAATCAAGTATCAAGTCAAATGAGATATATGTATTTAGGTTATAATGTGCTTGCAATTGTGCACACTATTGCAAACACCCTTGCCCCCATAAAATCCTCTGGTGTTATCTTAGTGAAAACATCTAACCTAAAGGGTAATCAATAATCCATATGAAAGAATAAAAAACAAGGGAGTGGGGGAAACAATAATAAACCTCGTGGGGGTAAGAAGGATAGGAAGAAATTCAATTTTTTGTGCAAACTTTGTGTGGAAGGCCACAACTTGACTCACCTTTTCCCAAATATAAAGGAATCCCAAGGAATGTTGGTACAATGGGATTCTCATAAAAAGCTTGTAGTTCTAAGAACCCATTTCCTCGTCAAGGCCAACATATGGTTGTTGGAGTTCATCATAACCCTACACCTCCACAAGGGACAAACTAGATCCCCCCTTCACAAGGTGGAAACCCATCTAATGTGAATTTATACATGTGCGAATGAGAAGTGAATGTCCAGACCAGAGCTTGTAATTATGAAGAATATCTTGAGTTTGGATATAAAAGTAAAGAAGTGTCCATGTCTGAAATATTGAACCCTATTAATATAGAGAAATCGATAGTCGATACAATGCCAAGCATTCCAAAAGGTGCATTGAATAGGTCGACACCCAACCCTAATGCTCGAGCCACATAAAACTACAACATTGTTGAATATTTGTCCCAAGATTCATGCACGATGTCTATCCTAGAGGTTTTCCAGAGCTTCCATATGTAGTGCAAAACATTGTTATTAGCTATTGACACATTCTATTCTTTGAATTCTCAACTTATAACATTTGACTTAGACAAATGGAAGCCTCAACTTCCCCATTATGTTTCTTTCCAAATTCAAGTTTCAACCCGAGGATCGAATATATTATGGACTATAGTAGATGAGGGAGTTTCCACCTATGTGGTGTCTTTGTCTTGTTGGAAAACCATTGGTCCCCATGAGACTATTTTAGTGCCAATGATGTTAAAATAATTGGATGGAAATTTGTTTAGACATCGTGGAATTGTTCTAACACTCCTGATTGAACTCGAAGGAAATATTATGTCTGTAGAGCTTGAAGTTGTAGATGATATTTTAGATTATAACATCATTTTAGGATGTAGTTGGACTTACATCATGATGGTTGTTGTGTTCTTAGTCTTTCGTTTGATTTGTTTCCCTCATTAGGGAAATATTGTGGCAATAAACCAACTATCCTTTTGTAGAGCTAAAACAACTACCTTGACAGGACATAAAATTCCATTAGTGGATTATTCCATGAGATCTTGCGAAAATGTGAGTGTTGGGATGTACCTTGCAAATACAGCGTGTTATTCAAAACATCGTATTTTGAATATTTGTGAGTAGTACCAAAATATTCTATTTTGGGAGAATAAAATGGATATATAGGAATGTCTATGCTTTTGTTTTCTGCAAAAATTGCTTATCAGGTTGTTTAATTAGATACTTTCTACCTTGATTACATTTCTTTGTCGATGGAGGAATATGATTAGTTTACATCGCCCATATGGGCTATCAATTATCCTTCCACCCAATATTTCTTAGATATGGTTCTACCCTTGGATGAAGCCATCTTAGAAGCTAGGTCTCGTATTGATAATCCTTGGAGAGATATGCACCAAAGGTCATATTTTATTCCTAATATAAATGGAATGGAGATTGATAACAAGGGTATTATTGGACCCAAGAACGTTGATTGGTATGTTAGTCCCCTCACGGCATAAGTCATTTATAGAGAGAAAACATAGATAATTGGTTTCCAAGACTATACCAATTGATATTTCTAGGAATCCCAATGTCATTAAGAATGTCTTGATTGGAGCATATTGTTCCCCTAAGGAAATTTAAGTTTAGATCGCTCTATTCAAAGAATATTGTGACATTTTTTCTTTGACATATGAAGAGATGCTAGGTATAGATACAAATATTTTTTAACATGAAATCAAGACATATCAAAATGTGAAACCGGTTTGACAGAGTTGATACCAATTAACCCTTGAAAGGTAGTCATGGTTAAGGTATAGGTGGAGAAATTACTAGAAGTAGATTTTATCTACCCGGTTCCCTTGACTGAATGGGTATCCAACCTAGTTCCCATCAACAAAAAACAAAGAACCATATACATATGTACTAATTTTGGAGATTTGAACAAAGCTTGTCCAAAAAAAAACTATCCTACTCCCTTTATCTATTAGATGATTTATGAGTGCACTGGAAAAAAAACATTCACAGATGAACCAACATAATAATTCCTTTATTTATCTTTGGGGTAATTTTTCCTATCGGAAGATGTCTTTCCGCCTCAAAAATGTTGGATCCACTTTTCAACGCCCCTTGTAATATGCCTTTTAGGATATAAAAAATATAATTGAAGCCTACCTTGATGTTTTAACTATTTGAACTTCTAAGAGAACCGATCATTTCATTCACCTGCGTGCATTTTTTATAGATGTTGATATTAAATAGAATTTGTTTAATCTTCATAAATGCATCTTTTGTGTCGTGTCTGGATGGTTACTTAGTTTTATCATATCCAAGCACATGATCATGGTAGACCCATTTAAGGTTGAGGCAATGGTGCAGTTTCCTCCCCTGTGTACATTTATCAATTACAGAGTCTACATGGGAAGGATTTGTTTTTGCACGGATTCATTGTCAATTATGTTGAAGTAACAAAAGGTTTCATGTTCCTTTTGAAGAAATGGGTCTTGTTTATGTGGGATGGTTTTTCACAATGATCATTTGATGCTTTGAAAAAGACTCTAATGTTTACCCCATTGTCAAGTCCCATGAACTATAGTAAATATTTATTATTATACTTAGCGACGCATAAATCAACCATTGGTGTGGTTTTGGTTTAGAAGATGAACAACATTAGGAGAATAAATTGTATTATCTAAGCAAGAACCTTATCATACTAGAATTTAAATACCCTTATGTTTAAAAGTTGTCCTTGGAAGTTGTACATGTTGTCCAACAACTCTGACACTATACCATTCTTTGAAGAACTATAGTAGTAGTTGAAACTAATCCATTTCAACATACCTTAACTTGGTGAATAACTGGGGTTAATTAGAATAAAAGGACTGTTATCTTGCAAGAGTTCAACCTAGAATTTGTGTCACCTAATAAAAAAATATCTTGGCTTTTGCCAAGCTATTATCAGAATTATTTAGAGAGGATGGGGAAAAGGTTGAAAGTGAGTCATTACCTAATGAACATGTATTTATGATCCACTCAAATGAACCCTGTTATGGAAACATCTTGGTATATCTTTGGACTCAAAGGTTCCCCTATAACCTCTCTCTCGAGGCTCATTGGCGTATTTGTCATCATGTGTAAAGATATATTATCATCGATGACACCCTATATTTTCGAGGAGTAGATTTGATTTTGCACCATTTTTTAATTCACAAGGACGCAGAGAGGGCTCTCAATGATTTCCACAGTGGAGCCTTTGGCGGTCACTTATTTGTGATGGGAACAATCCATAATTTTTGCATGCAAATTATTATTGGCCTTCGATCTTTAAATATTGTGGTGAAGCTATAAATAAGTGCCACTCATTTCAAATTTTCATGAGTAAAATTTGCTCACACCCAATTCCATTGTACTCTTTTATCACTATTGGTCCCTTTACCAAGTGGGGGGTTGATTTTACGATATGTAACTTGGATTTGAAAAATCCATAAGTACATTATTGTGATCGTCGATTACTTTATCAAGTGCGTTGAAGCAATGCTGAATTTGTATACTAATGAAGGTGAAACAACAACACACTTTATATTCAATCAAGTTATCACTATATTTGGTGTACCTAAGGAAATTGTCATTGACCATGGAAGTCACCTGTAGAATAAGATGATGATGGAGTTGGAATCCAAGCTAGGGTTCTAGAAGGAACAATTGTCTCCATACTATCAACATGCAAACGAGAAAATATACGTTGTCAATAAGTCCTTGAAAACCATTCTCTAACGGACGGTCATCAATAGTAAATCTAACTAGCCCATTATGTTATATATGACTCTTTGGGCATATCAAATTTTAATTAAGATTGCCATGGAGTTCACTTCATTTCAACTTGTGCATGGAATACAAATTATTCTACCTATTGAATGTGAAATTCCTTCATTAAAACCAAGTATAGAGCTCATGCCTAACAAAATTTCCTTAGAAGAATGTATCATTTATTTGGAACAACTTGATGAGAACCACAAATATGTGGCCACAGGGAATGTGGCACACAACAAACATGTCAAGGCTTAGTATGAGAAATTTGTCCATCTTCGAATCTTCTCGTAAGGAGACATGGTGCTTATTTATGACCAAAATAACGACAACTTAGGAACATGTAAATTCAATGTTATGTGGCTTGTTCCTTAAATTGTGAGGTGAGCCCTTAGTAACGGGGGTTATGAATTGGAATATTATGAAGGAAATGTGTTGAAGGAACCCCACAATTCTCTATTTTAAGAGGTATTATTCCTAGGTATAAATGCATGGGAAATTCCCTTGCACTTATTGTATTATAAGTAGTTTTCTTTGTTTTTATTTTCATTTATATGTTTTTAAAAATACAAATAAAAATGGTCATTGTGTTATGATTTAGGATCAATTGAAAGATGTCATCAAACACACTTGTATTTGTGGGATTTACAGATTGTACTAGATGTCACAATTGAAATCTTGCTTCCACGACTTGGGTGATCTATTATCCCACTGGTTAACTCGTGAGACCAAGAGGAGTTTATCTTGGATCAGTGACGAATAACATTGTTGAATATAGTGCAATAATTGAATTATTGTTGGATGTTATTTCACATGGAATCCAATATTTTGTACTTCACTTGGATTGTCAATTGGTAGTGTCGCAAGTTAACGACGCATACCATGTTCTCAATTCGATGCTTCTACATAAGTTTTTATGGGCGTGACTCAAGCATTCTTTTGAATTTATTACTTATATTCATGTTTTTAAGAGTTTTAATTGCATATATAAATAATTATCTAATGATGTATTAGATTTCCATTTGTCTCATTGATATTGAGAAGATAGAGCATTTAAGTAAATATCATGATAAGCAAACACATTTGCATATATAAGGTATCAAATGTATTAATAGATTATAAAAATATTATTACATCAAGTACAAAACATGTAGAGTTTTATACAAAATTGGGTAACTTAACCCACAACAATGCATATATATTACCACATAATACAAAATATTATACAACTGGTACATCTCAGGCATTTGATCCATTATGTACTCCATGGTATCATTCTATAGTAGCAGCCACTGATTGAAAGATATGGAACCACACTCGTGGAACTCCACCCACCTACCTCTATAACCCATCTGGTTGGTTCTCAATTTATGCCATGGATACCCCAAGGGTCCACCCTTGAAGGTTCTGCTGCACTAATTCAAGAACTTGCTATAACTCTTCCGCTAGCTAGAAACATTGATCTCCACATATAAGTTAGGAGTGTCTTGTTGGTTGAATTGGTCCTATGTTTGCATTATTAGAAATTTTAGTTAATGATTTTTCATATAAAAATATTTTACTTATTTCTTTCAAATTATGACAAAACCCCCTAAAAATGATATAACATTAAAAACGCAATTACTATTGAAATGTAGAGAGGGGGGTAAATCGGTATTTGCACAATTAAATTTTTTAACTTTAATCAAGATCAGGTTTCTAATCACTAATCATAGTAGCATATCATCAATATTCATGAAATATAACAAAAAATTTGACCCAACAACAACTGGAATTACAAATTTTATAAAACTTATCTAGCTACAACTAGAACGAGGATACAACCCCCTAGGATTTTTTAGCTACAACTGACGAGCTGCTACAACGACTCAACTCACTAAATTGTGAGCCCTAGCACCACGTCCCTACCACCCTAAAGAAGAATGATCTTGAACCTATGAACCTGTGGACCTGTCAAAAATTTTGATCACTTCATTGTGTAATCTTCTCTAGCATACCACTGTGTAAATTTCTCTAGAGAATCACTGTGCAAATCTCACTAGCACATCACTGTGTATTAAATTGCATACTGAATATGTCACCGTGGAAACATCAAATTACTGTGTAATGAATAGATCATTGTGTAAACCTCACTGACACATCACTGTGTATTAAATTGCATACTGAATATGTTACGATGGAAACATCAAATCACTGTGTAATGAATAGATCGTTGTGAAAACCTCACTGGCACATCACTGTGTATTAAATTGCATACAGAATATGTTATTGTGGAATCATTAAGTCACTGTGCACTGCATCACTGTAGTGAAAAATTGGTGATCATTACACATGTATCATTTTCATCTCACACACACATCTATATACATATATATCATTCTATATTGTACATTACTGTACATACCCTTCACTGAACTATACATTCATTTTACTTCACTGTACATTATCTACAATGTACATTCATACTTCACTTTATCACCATACATACATTTTATTGTACATGTTCATTACTGTACATTCATTTATTATTTGTCATTGTGTATTACATACCTTTCACTTGAGATGGAAGAAGACAACCTATGCTGATATGTAGTTGTGATTGTAGAAACTTGTGACCTTCTATGGATGATTCCTCCAAGATTGGGACTGCTAAATCCTTCAAAACTTGTGCAAAATTGGGATTGCTAACTCATTCAAAACTCGTGCAAACTTGGGACTACTAACTCATTCAAAACTCAGGATTGTTGGGTGTCAAAACTTTGGACTGTGTTAGCAGTAGTATTCTTCCTGTGGAATGGTGTAACTTCTCAACGGAGCTTGGACTATGACAAGATGTAATATCCTGCAGCATCCTCCCTTTTCGGACTGTGGTTTCTCCAAATTTGTCAAGTTGTAACTTCACCACTATGACAGCTGCAACAATAACTCTTTAGACCACCGAAATCTCCTAAGTAAAGACTGCTTCTTCTTTTGTGTATTGCGGCTGCCTCAGTACGCTCCCTTAAACCATGAATTGTTGTTGTTGCTGCTCCTCAGATAGTATGAAATTTTTCCTTAGTAAAAATCAAAGAAAGAGATTTGTTGTTACTTCTTCACCCAACCATCCAGTGTTGTTGCTCCACGAATTTTACCCCAATACAGAGTCTTGTTTTTGGGGTAGTGGGGTCCGTCAAAAGTATGCAGTGTGGGTACTCGTTGGATGCGGAATCAAATTCTGCATCCAACGGGATCTCCCGATCGAAATTTGAGTAAAAACACAGGGAGATATGTCCAAAATACGAACACAAAATGTAGTTTTTTTCTTTTTTCCTCCAAAATTAATAAATATTATTTTATTATTTGAACTATTATTTTATTATTTTACTTAGGAGGCCCATTTTAGACCTCAAAATTCCTCTAATGAGTGGTCACTAGTGCACACGACCATCTAGTACTTTCCTGCCTCACAATTCTGATAGGATTTCTCCCATGCCAGGTTGAGTTTCAGAATGAGTAGTGGCACTAGTGTGAAAGCAACGTAGATGTTTGTCTCAACTTTCCTTCTCCAAGAGGGATGCATTTTGTTCTACTCCAATTCTTATGTGAAAGTGTTCAAACTTTTTCCTAAAAAGAGGCTTGGTAAGAACATATACAGTTTGGTCATTTATCGGAACATAATATAACTTGACCGCACCTTTCTGCACCATATCACGAATGTAGTGAGATTGAATCTCTATATGCTCCATCTTGTTGTGAAACACGAGATTCACTGACATCTATATACAACTATGACTATCACAGTGAATCATAGTTGGTCCAAGAATCTAACCAAATAATCCTGCAAGGAGTTTTCGAATCCATACTGCTTCTTGGGTTGTTGTACTGGCAGCCGTATACTCATCCTCTATGGTGCTAAGTGCTACTAAGTTCTATTTCCTGCTACACCAGGAAATCACTACAGAGCTCAAATTAAAGCAACATCTGGAAGTACTCTTCCTATCTTAACACAACCAGCCCAATATGAGTCAAAAAATCCTTGCAATATCATATCACATCCTGAAGCATATCTTAGACCATATCCCATAGTACCATGTAAGTGTCTGAGAACATGTTTTGCAGAAACCCGATGAATCTACCTCATATCACTCATAAACTAGCTAAGAGTATTCACAACAAAACACAAATCCACTTTGGTGTTCATTAGATACATCAGAGAGGAAATCAACTGGAAATACATGGTTGGATCAATCATATCAAAATTTGCGGTAGATTCCTTTAGATTCTTGAAATTTTCATCCATCGAAGTAGACATGGACTTGCAGTCCAACATCCTTAATCTCTTCAAAAGATCAATGGTGTATTTTCCTTGACATAGGAAAATTTCCTTCTTCCTATGCCATACTTCTAATCTAAAGAATTAATGCATCAATCTGAGGTCCTTCATTTCAAACATAGAGGAAATCATTTTCTTACACCATCCAATTTGTTTCTCATTTCCTGTGAGAAATAAGTCACCCACATATAGGACCAAAATCAGTGGCTCATCATCCACAATATTGTAGTAAATATTAGGATCTGCCTCACTCTTGGTGAATCCCAATTTTACAAGGTATCCATCTAACCGTCCATACCAAGCACGAGATGCTTGCATTAGTCCATATAATTTCTTTTTCAGTCTACATATATGAGAATATTTCTCATGGACAATAAGCCCTTCTGGTTGTTCAATGTAAACTTCTTCCTCGATAATACCATTGAGGAAAGTGGTCTTTACATCCATCTGATGCAGATTCCATCCCATAGGTGAATCAATAGAAATGATGGTTCTGATGGAATTATATTGAGCCACATGAGCAAATGTTTCATCATAATCAAATCCCTCTTTCTGAGGGAATCCTCTGGCAAAAAATATAGCCTTGTTTTTTTCCACACTTCCATTTGCTCTGTGTTTAAAATTGAAAATCCATTTGGAGGCCACCATTGAATTCCCCTCAAGTCTCGGTACAACCTCCCATATGTCATTCTTAATGATGGACTGGAATTCCTCTGGCATGGAATCCTTCCAAACTTGGTGTCTGGATGATTCTTCGTACATGGTAGAATCTAAGTCAATAATTTGACTCATCAATGCTACATAAATAGAGAACCTTTGAGGTATTTTTCCTTCCCGATGGTTCTGTGTGGGGATTCATTTCCCTCTGCATCCTGCAATGTTTGTTGTGCCCATCTAGGCCTTTTTCAGATTACCTCCATGTCTGTGGGAGAATCAACTGGCTTAACTGGATGAATGGGATCGATCGGTTCATTCTTTTCTTCAAAATCCCTCTTTAATTCTGGAGGGGGAGATGATCCCATATCTTCATCATCATTGATGTCCATATTAGATCCTCTTCCCTTTTGGATAGCCATCTCTTCTTAAAAGGTCACATCCCTGCTGACTTCAATCTTCCTTGATCCTCGGATGTATATTCTGTAAGCCTTTGAAGACTCACTGTATCCCATGAATGTTCCCTTCTTTCCTAAAGGTCTAGCTTCATCCTTTTATCCTTGGGAACATGAATGTAGACTGGACAACCAAAGATACGAAGGTGGCCCACTTTTAGCTTCACTCCTGTGAAGGATTCTTCCAGATTCATGTTCTTCAAGATTTTATGAGGGAATATGTCTTTTACATAAACAATTGTTATGGATGCTTCTACCCATAAGAACATTGGTAGACTCTGGTCATGTATCATGGCTTTGGCTTCCTCCACAATTGCTCGGTTTTTTATTTCCACAACCCGATTTTGTTGAGGGTTGTAGGGAACTATGAGCTCCCTCTTAATTCTTGCTTCCTTGCAGAAACCATTGAACTATGTAGAGGTATATTCTCCACCATTGTCTGATCTCAGTATCTTAATCTTTATTCATGACAGATTCTCGACTTGTGCTTTGAATTCCTTGAATTTGCTAAGTACTTCCTCGGATTCCTTAGTCTTGAGAAAGTATATCCACATCTTTCGTGAGTGGTCATCAATAAATGGTACATATTAGTGTAACCACACGATGAAGTAATTGTCATGGGTCCACACAAGTTAGAGTGAACTAGATTCAATATTCCCTTGGTTTTTCTTTCACTTTTCAGAAAGGACCCCTTGGTATTCTTACCAAGTGCACGTCCTCTACATATACCATCATGGTCTACATGAAGCATTTGTAGACCTATCACCATGTTCCTTAATGTTGGGAGAGCTTGATAGTGTAGACGAGGTAGTGTTCTGTGCCATAGCTCATTAATGTTGGTGGAATCATGGACTAAAGCTTGAGTTGGTAAGGTGCTTAAATGATATAAGCTCTCATCCCTTAAACCAATCGATTTTGTTTTGTTCATGTTAGAATTATTGTGCCATGCAAGCACATTATAAGGCTTGAGCTGGCAAGGTGCTTAAACGATATAAGCTCTCATCCCTTAAACCAATCGATTTTGTTTTGTTCATGTTAGAATTATTGTGCCATGCAAGCACATTTTCATCTGCAAATGTAACTCTATATCCCTTGTCTTCTGAGGCAGAGATGGAGACAAGGTTTCTTTTCATACCAGGTACATAAAGCACATCATTCAGATGTAGTAAGTCATTGGATTCCAACTGAAGAGAGGTAGATACAAACCCTTTCACAATGTAGTTTGCATCATCTCCAAGTACAACATTGAGCTGGGATTCTTTCTCAACAGCTTCTAAAAGATTCTCTTTATAACCAATCATATCCTTAGAAGCACCACTATCTATAATCCATGTATCACTAGTGGTGGGAACATTTCTTGATAATGATAATATGAATAGGAATTATGTATGATCTTCATTTCTTTGTTTCTCGTGATGATGATATTCTTATACATTAGTTGTTGAAGCTTCATGCTTCCCCCTATTTGCACTAAAGCACTTGTTTGCATAGTGACCATATTTCTTGCACTTATGGCATCGCATGTGTGATAAATATTTCTTCTTTTCCCTCCGATCTGGAGAGGAAATCGGTCTCCTATATTGGTGCTTATGTTTGTGAAAACACCTTCATTTTCCCTTTCCTTTCTTGGTATGACTAATTAAGGCTTGATTCTCCTAAACTTGAGGACCATGGAGTATTTGTCTTGCTGCAATCTTGGTCTCTTCCTGAGTGTAGTTTGCCCATAACCTGTCAAATTTGGGTAGCTTGGTTCAACCACTTATAGTTTGGATGAAGGACTCCCAAGATGGTGGAATATCATTTAGAGTGGTCATGACAAGCTACTTTTCTTCAATGCTATCTCCATTAGTCCTTAGCTTGTCCCGAAGTTTGATGATCCTCATTAAATATGAGGCAATTGATTTAGACTTAATCATATTCATATTTTACAGTTGGTTCCTCAGTGTGAGACTCACATTGATGCTACTCCATTCAAATAAATTATTAAAGGTATTTAACATATTCCTAGCTGTCTTCTTTTTCGAGGCTTGTGGAACCAAGTGATCTTTGACTGAGTTCGCCAGAATCCTTCTTTCCTTTGCACCACACATCCTCCACTAGGAATTGTCTCCTTCCGCTTTTGGATCTAGAACTTTCTCATTGACAAACTTCAAGAGATAATCTTATTCTAGGATGAGAAGAACCCTAGGCTTCCAAGATATGAAGTTTGTATTCCCATCAAGACGATCTTCAACCTTCATTCCAAGTATCTTGTCTTCATATCTAAACCAGGAACCTTGGCAGGAGTTATGTCAAAAATAAAATTTTGAATTTAAATAAAGTAACCTCACAGATAGATGTGCCCTATCAAGGTGAGTTGATGAAAGATGATTGTGAGCCAAAATAGTGGCTTTATCAGTGCAAAAATTGAAACCCTAATTTATGCAGTGACAAAATTAGGTCAAAAATGAAAATTCTCATAATTTGGTTTTTCTTTCACCAAAAGATGCGCCTCCCCTAGAGCAAAGTTTTCACGACTCTTTTTCTACTGAAGAGACGAGGGAAGGCCTTGGAAAGTCAAAACCTAGCTTCCATCAATGGCCTCTTCTAGAACTACTCTCATACCAGGATAGTTTTTGCAAGATTATAGCAATATAACTTAATTGCAAATAAACAACATGATCTCTAGAAGAAAGAAAATGCACAGAAACAAAGAACATAAGAATTTATCATGGGAAACCCAATTGGAAAAAACCAGCAAACCTTTGTATAGAAATAATAGCTTTTGAGAGTAGAGAGAAGAAGAAAGAGAGAGAAAAGATCTCTCTAAGATATAACCATATAAAACAATCCTTTTGACTGCAGTAGTGCACCTTTTCTGATAGAGTGAACTTACTGTGAGTGAATGAAAAAATGAGGAGGGGTGCCTCCTATTTATATTGATTTTCAAAGTGACCTTTTACTGGGGTCGACCTACCTTAGGGAAATACAAAATAATTTTATTTTATTATTTTCTTGTGCAATATTTCCCCAAGATTTACATTGATTATTTCTAGGGTTTACATGAGTAAGTACACCAGTATAATATCCCATAGGAGGTACAAGGAAATACAATACAAGTACAATAAGAATAACTTCTGAAGTTGCACAAATTCCAACATTTTCATCATTTTTAGATTACCTTGCACTCAACAAATGACCTCTCATAATTAGTCATTAATTGAGTGGTTTCCAATATGTTCAATGGTTAGACCCTTATTTACATGTTGGGATTCATGTTGTAACTTGGATTCCATTTTCATCATTGGTGGAATTCCTCACCTTTGTTAACAATTTTCATTATTTGTTGTTTCTCAAAAGAACTTTTCCGTGCCCTATTTACATATGATGCATACAAGAGATGTACTTGGTGGTGTGTTCATGTAAAATTTTTGTTCAATACCTTTCAAAACAAATCAATTTTAAATAGTCACCTGTGCTGGTTGATTAAGGAATTGCTTAACACCTTCTTTCTATTGGATCTCTTCTTATAGACTCTAACTCATTTCATTATAGGAATGATGTTTAAATACCTTTCTATCACCTTGGGGCTTGGAGTCATCAGTGGAAAGCTCCCTTTCTATCGATAGTGGAAACACATCAATTCCCCTTAATTGATAGATTTTACAAGTGTTTAATGTCATCACCTCTATTTACAATCGCTAAAATACACCAAGTACATGGACACCCATTATCATTAGTGTTGGGTTGTCTCACATTTGTTAATGGTATACATCAATGACCGGTAATCAAATGGTGTCTCCCATGTTCAACTTCATATCATTTATTCACATGGTGTAGAATCGTACATATTCACGGGTTTGGATTGAATACGTTGGACTATAGTAGTATTATATGATACAATGTTATGTACTTAGTTGCACAAGACCATACCACACACTTTATATAATTGGTACTTCATGGAGAACCAATTTCTACTCATTGTGGTCCTAGTTTTCTCCTTATGTGCACTGAGACATAGATCCACTTTGTATCATCTCTTGGCTATTATCTATTTTTGGAATGGGTCCACCATGTATCTTATTAATGTCCATGATTTTACACTTCATATACTTCATGGATCTGCAATGTACTTGATTTAATGGCCATGCTTGTTTATACTTGAGCATGGGTATGCCCACCTCAAGGAAGAGAGTAATATGATATATTAGTCTTTGTTGCAGGTACATTTTCGATCTAGAGTCCAGTGAACTCCACCTAATCCCTTGACATCTTCTTTTGTTGATTGTAATTCATTTTGGCCATCATATTCCCTTCTGGCGTCATACATTAGGGGGCATATGCATAAAATTATTTGAAACCTAAGTGTATTTAATGTACAAATGGCCTTCATCATGATCACTTGCACCCCCTTTCCAATTCAAAAACATTTAAAATACTTTTTTTTAGTACACAGACCTTTCCTCTTAGGAAGGTGTGTATATGCGTTTCTCCTTCAACAAGGTGCGTCTACGTCAGAATTTGTGAAAAAATATTAAAAAAGCATGAATTTATCACCCCTGACTAGTTCCTTCGATACTCAGCTATAACTCCATTGAAATTCCTACAATTTTCTCAACCATTCCACAAAAAAGTATAAAAGAAAACATTATGGAAGATAAAGGGGCACTATCACTACAACAAATCCTGGAATTAGCATCCCATTTAGCGTCCCTTTTTAGTGTAATTTTTTTTTACATTGAGTGGTCAAACTAGACGCTAAATGGGATGCGTCATGGACAAAACTTAAAGCGTCTCAAAGAACATCTTTTTTTGCTTCCTAGATAGCATCCTCTATGACGTCCAAAACAACGTCTATTTTTTTCCTTCCAGAATAGGGTCCAACTTTGCTTCCTAAACAACGTCAAGGTTTGTTTCCTAAATAACGTCATATTTTGCTTCCTAGTGAGTGTCCACTTTTGATTTTTAAATGAAATCCCTGTTAGCTCCATATTTGCATCCTTAATAGCACCATGTTAGCATCCAAATTAGCATCCAATATTGCATCCATTTTTGCTACCAGTTTAGCATCCCATTTTGCACCATGTTTTAATTCCAAATATGTGTCAATTTTCGCTTTCAAATTTGCACCAATTTTTGCTTCCTTTTTTGCATCGTGTTTCGCTACCAAAATGACGTCAAATATTTCTTCTATTGTTGCACCATATTTCGCTTCCTATGTAGCGCCATGTTTTGCATCCAAAGAAACGTCTTATTTTTCTACCATATCAATGCCATGTTTGGCTTCATCATTAGCGCCACGTGCTACATCCTTTTTAATGCCTAGTTTCACGTCTTATTTTGTTACCATATCAATGCCATGTTTTTCTTCATCATTAGCACCACGTATTGCATCCTTTTTTATGCCTAGTTTTGCATCTCTCATTTTTTGGTCATTAATTTAGTTGTTTTTAGTATTTTTATATACGAATTTTGGTCATTTTGTTTGGTCACTTATCTCTCATTCTTTGGTCACTTATCAATCATTTTTTTCTTACTAATTTCGTTGTTTTTAACCAATATTATAATATCATTAGGGCATGGAGGAATCGAACCACCAACCTCCTGCTTGTAAGGCAGGCGCTCTTCCATTGAGCTAGCACCCTTTAAGAATTTGGGAACCTAACTTATAGAGTCCTCTATAATGGTAAAAATGATCAATACACAACTTTGAGTATCTAATGGTCAACAAAGGATGATAGATTGTATAAGTTCACAATATATGATTCAAGATATCAGTCAAAGAATTATAACATTTATGGGTAGTTAAATATTCAACAATGGCATATCATGATGCTTACAACTTAAAAGATAAATGTACCTTCATCAACTACAACTATACCATTATCTTTTCCTGGCAATAATTCACCACAATTAGAAATATTAACTGGAACAATAGGTCTGCCTTGATCTGCAGTTGATAGCCGCTCAATTTTCTTCATTACATCTATTACATCTATTTCACTAGCTTTCTTTAACATGACTAGCAACGCTCCATTTCTTAAGATAACAAGTGACTCCTATATATAGGAATTGGACTCATGTTTTTACTATGTACCAAGGAGGAAAATAGGTCTCTGAAGGAATGCTCAAGCCAACTATAAAGGTCAGGAAGCTTCCCAAAAGGAAAAGTCTTCATCCCATGACATAATCAGAAAGACTACTACATCAAGTCAGAGTATTTTAGTCAGGTACAAAGTATATTTTCATGGTCATTGTTATTCTTGCAATCATTTTGGGCATAAAGTCGTAAACTACAGGGATGATCAAGTTAGAGATAGAAATGCTTACATGGTTTTATATAATGTTCAATGCTATAAGTGTCATAACTATGTTGCATGGCAAGAAATTGTGGAAGTATAATGGATCACAATGATGAGTGCTTCAAATGTCACAACTATGGACATATTGCACAAAATTGTGGCATGACAAGGTCTCCTAGGCCAAGACTCACAAAAGTATGGAAAAGAAAATCTGAAGGACAAAGAAAGAAAGACGAGGAAAATATCGAACTTGAAGTCAATCCAGGAAATGAAAGAAGAATGTCAAAAGAAGAAAGTTGCTCTGTTGCATGCCTATTTTAGATTGTTCACATTGATCAATTGAGATAGTCTTGAGCAATGAAAGAGGTGCTCAAAGATAGAGCATAGTGCAAATATGATCTGGAATAAAAGGAAGCATGAATTGAAATTTGAAGAAGGAGGAAAAAGGCACCAGACCAACAAACACAACATATTAGCTATTATCAATGAGGTGTTTGATTTAAAAAAAGGAATTATACATCAGGACTTAAATTCGCTAAGGATAATAGATGCAACTCACTAGTTTCTGGGGTTCTTTTTGGTTTATATTTTGACCATTTGTGGCCAATTCCAATTCCTATGTTCCCAAATAGATCAATAAATATTTGTTTCCTTCTTGATACTTTATCGAGTAAATTTTTTTTGACCATCTATTAGAGGATGAGATTGAAAAAAAAACACACATGGTTTGGCCATTTATTTTCTCTTTGGTTTCTTAAAAGCATGGTCCTTTGATCTTACTTGAATTATGTTGTTCTTTATGTTTTGAATATTGACTCTGTGTCGCTATGTATTATCTCTATGAGATATTGTTGTCATAGGACTTGTTTATTTAAAATTTGATGCATTATGTGCATTTCGCTCTATAAGATTATCTCTAGTAGTAATATTATTCCATGGTGGTTATTTCTTGAATATTATCCTGGTACACCAGTTTTTACTGCACCAGAATGTTGTTTAGGTGAAATATCTCAGGTTTTGCTGATTGTCTTCAACGCTGAAAGGAGGCAACACTAACCAAGGCCATTCAGATAATCAACTACTTCAAATGGTGGGGATAACATAGGTGTAAAATTTCTCTCTATATTTCTTTTTTTGTTTTGTTTTAGGATTTCCTACTCTAGTTTTTCAAATCAGTAGCTACTAGATCTAGGAAACATTTAGGCAAACAAACCTAGAGTTAATTCTGAAAATTGACATCGCAATCTCATTATAGGCAATTTTTAAAGTAAGGTTAATAAAAAATTTGATTGTCTTCATTTAGTGCTTATGGTTTATAAACAAGTTAACAGAGTTTGACCATGACCATAATTTTTAAGTGGAAGACAATAGTGATTCCCTGGCTAGGTACTTTGCAAAAGCAACCATAGATATCCCTTCCTTGAAATAAATATCATAGATTTCTACTATGTTTAAAGGCTAATTAGTAATTACTTAGTTCGCATGAAAAAGAGAGAGGGAAAAATGTGTAGACATTGTCGTGAGACAAGAAAATAGCCTAAGTGATCTGTGTTTTTGTTTGGAAAACAAAATCAATTCATGTTTAAAAACATAAGCATTGTAGAGATTTAAAATTTCATAAATTAAACAAAAAAGTATCGGCAAATAAAATACACAGATTCAAATCTACAAAATGGGCCCCTCACCTTGACAAAGACAACAACGAATGTATGAAAATCCCTAGCAGCCCAACAAAATGGCAAGACGATGTTTTCAGGAATGGCATGTAGAATGAAAAACATGTTTCTTCTGTTTTTTTCTATTTTAAGTTTTTATTAATATACCAGCTACAAAAAAAATTAAAATGGTGGAAAATGCAACAAGTTTTCAAACAGGAAAAATAGATGAAAAACTAATGTGGAGAGCTTCCATACAATTATACCAAGATTTTTCTCTTATCAACATAGTATTATATCAAATGCAGAATAAATTACTCCAATTTCCATGAAATCTGCATGTGTTACATCACATAAAGATCATGTTCCTTATATGAACTTATTAAGCCTACGTGCATTTGTCCTATGAAACTGAAGGCTGTTGTGTATTCAAATAATGAGTTTCCCATGTACATCATAATAATAAAACCCCACTCAGCAAAATTAAATAAGTAATCATCCCATCAAGTAGCATACAAGTCGTATATGGAAAGTTCAACACATAAAATACCCAGCATAAAAAAATACTGGTAGGTGATGCATACATAACATATTTTAAACACAACAGTAAAAATGAAAATGATTCTAGGAACAAGTTCAAAATATCTGACAGCGGACTTAATCATCTCAACAAAATCTGAATACAAATAATGATTAGGCATCTATTTAGTTTTAGTGCTCAACATTCCATATAAAAACCCCACAGTATCCTTCATGTTTTAGCAGTTCTGGAAAAAAATGGCATGAATGAAGAGACAACTCATAGCTTCTTCTTAACTAAAGGGTTGGCTCAACAATTTCTATTTCTAAATGCTTTGAATTTTCAATGTCATATTCAAATCAAAAATTTGAATTCCATCAATACATATTAGTCTAGGAACATAAACACATAGACTCATCACAGTCATCAAGCACTGCTAAATTTAAGGAAGAACCGAAGCACTTGTTCCATTGTCAAATGTGGTTTCATAAAAAACCATTGTACATTATTGTCAACAATTCAATCATCAAGCATTCATAACATTGCCATGCACATAAACAACAGGGATGAACTTCTTGCTTTGTGGATTCTTCTCAAAACAGTTGCAAACAAAGAGGGATTAGGAAAATTCAAGTGTTGGTAGACTCTAAGATGACTATTGAGTGGGAAAACAACAAAAGTTAGATCGTCCAACATTGCTTTGGTTCCTATAATTCATATAATCCTGGAGATAATGACTCAACTTGATTTAATATCCTTCACTCAAATATACAAGATTTTCAACTCCAAAGTTGACTCTCTTTCAAAAGTTGCTCTCTTTGCAGGAGGGATCCATGATTATTCAAGAATACAGGGGTGCGAACCTCCCGTTTGAAAAGATAGATATAGTTCTTTGGGTATCTTTGACCCCTATTTTGGTGGCAGTTCCTTATAGCCCCTATGTCCTGGTCTTTCTTCAGTTTAAATTGGAATTTTTGGATGAATGTAATATGTCCAAGTCTAGTCTGTTTGAGACTATGGGGAACCTTTATGTAGTCCCTGATAGGGTATAAGTATATCTATAGAGGTTTATTAGTAAATACTAAATTTTATTGAATAGAACAGTGGAAGGTTTTCAAGTCAAGAAACATAGACAAAAAGAAACTGGAGTCTCTTTGACCCCTGTTTTGGTGGCAATTCCTGATAGCACCCATGTCCTGGTCTTTCTTTAGTTTACACTAAAATTTCTTGATGAATGTATTATGTCCAAGTCTATTCTGTTTAAAACTGCGGGGAACCTTTATGTAATCCCTGATAGGGTATAAGCCTATCTATGGAGGTTTATTGGTAGATTTTATTGAATGTAACAGTGGTATGTTTTTAAGTCAAAAAACAATGAAAGTTGATCATGCATAGTCTATATGTACTTTCTTCTCACTGAAATGTCAACTGTAAATATTTTTCCTTGGGATAAAAACATTGTCAACCCCATCCAAGTAGGGAAATCTGGTTAGTAGAAAGGGATGAGGACACAAAATTCCTCCAGAAATATGCAAAGCACCTAAAAAATATCAATAATATATGGGAAATAAGAAAATAGGATGGAATTAAGATCAAAATATTTCTAGAGATTGTGTAACTTGGGGTAACACACTTTCAGAAGATACTTTCCAAGGTTCATTAATCAAGATCAAAATGAAGACATCATTGGAGAAGTATCAAAAGAGGAACTAAAACCAGTGTTGGAATCTTTCAGAAGTCAAAAAGTCAAGGTCCAAACATATGAACAATGGAATTATATTTGGGTTTTTATGAGATGATGGAAGAATATTGACTAAGGGTAGTGGAGGAATCAAGGACTTCTAGGAAAGTACTTAGATTCATTAACTCCTCTTTTATAGAACTTATTCCAAAGAATAAAAACCCTAAGGTATTTGAGGATTACAGGTCAATTTCCTTATAGGCAGCAAGTTGATCAAGTTCTCTACATAAAAGATAAGATAATATTTATAAATTTCCACAAATGACAAATGACCAAAAGGTGGGTCAATTTGACTAAAATGTAGAATCAATAGTGAAAAATGACAAGACTGCCAAATCAATTCCTATAACTAAAACATAAGCTAAAAGAAGTTAAACTATTGTATGAGAAAATTAGACAATAAAATAAACCTAGACACAACAAAACAATAGGCTAGACTCTACACATGTTCAAAAGCAGGTGTTGAATGAGGGGGGAATCCCATGCATTCATATTAGATAGAAATGGATTTAGAAGAAGAGGATGGAAATATCCCTACAAAATCATCATCCATCAAGAGGGAGCCAAAACACTGTCTAACGATGTACCGAGCAAAGTCTAGGTCTAAAATGTAAGATATGTGCAAGTGAACCATATACCTTGATTCCATTAGTCTAGTCCATGTGAAAAAAAGAGAAAAATATTTAAGTAACAATGGGCCTTGTAGACGTTGACACATGGAGGGAAAACACATGATAAGCAGTTAAGCCATCATGGCCTAAAGGAGGGGGCATAAGGTGAATATCCCCATCCTTGTACCCAAGTTTCCTGGCAGCTTAGGTGAATTTGCATGTCAATCATAGTTTTTGAGAAGCATTAGTGTACAACCAAGTACTCTTTAAAATACTTGTTCTTGGAGCTATGTACGTGGTGAATTTGTGTTGTTCCAAAACATGAAATTCAGGTTGCAATCATCCTAGGTTCTACTAGTAAAAAGGGTGGGATATATTTCCAACCGAGGAAGAAAATTTCCATTGTCTGACAAGAAACAGTGATACAACCAACAACAAAGAAATTAACTAACACCTAATAGACAAGAAGGTGTTGAAAATAAAATGCAACATTCAGTTCATAATTCATATTCCTGTTGGATGACTATTACATAGCCTATTCAAAAAAACATAGTGCTTCAATCTTATCTAATTCACTTTATTATCACAAATAGGAAGGTGTTCCTTAACACCTTGTGGTTCTGATGGATCCTCCTCCTTTACAACAACCTTATGTGCTAATAATTGCTCCAAGTTAGCAATGGTAGTAGTCCACATGAAGGCTTTGATGATAGTTTGCAGATCTAAGTGTGATTGTTTGTATTTTGAGGCTAGATCGCCTAAACATGAACAATAAGGGATTCTCACTTTGGAATTTGTGGAGGCATTGGCATATCTAATTCAATATCATTTATCATGGGTACCAATAAATGAGCAATCCATAATATATGGGAGGACAGAATTATGGGATGAGATCCATTATCTTCTTTACCTGCTTTATCCAATGTAAAAGAATGGTTCATTGGCTTTGATATAAACACCTTTTATGACATGTCGGATTGGGATATACTTTAGGAATATGGCAAGGATGGAAAGAGTTGTCTCCACCTGTTGAGATTATAGCTCAAGTCAATTAGATGTTCCCCACTCTACAAGGAGAAACATCTATCAATTTAGCGACCGAGGATAGCATACGATGGTGACCAATTACTGGCTCTTATTCAATCAAAAAAGGATATCGAATTCAACTCAGAAGCCTCCTCCAGCTGCCTATATCATCAACATGGAAATATATCTAACACTCAAATGGATTATCAAAGTTCACATTTTCTGCTAGAATCTTGTACATGGGAAATTGCTAACAACAAATATGAAATAATTTTAAAAAGTGAGGAATCATCACTGTTGTCTGCAGATTTTCCTTATAGTGATAATTTTCACTGTTGATTAAAAGGCTAGGCCATCACCAGATTTCAACCTCGGAACCCCAAAAAGCGGGTTGGGTATCCCAGGAGAAATGGCTCATTAGTCAGGTTTTTCAAGCATTTGTTGATGAAGCCAGGATCCCCCATCAATCTCAATAAAATGTTCGAGGGTAAGAAAGAATTAGGGACCACGAAGTCAAGGAACCCCCATTAGCCAGGAGCCCGGGGCAAGTGTTGACTGTAGTTGTCCCGCCACGAGGTTTATAATATATATTTTTCTTTTTCTTTTTGGCATAGTTGGTGTAAGTAAGAATAATGCCAAAGGCGTCTCCTATTGACTCACTCTCCTCTTTGTTTACGAGCGCATATAAGAAGGCATTAATTACTTGTATGGTTGTGCAAATTATGATCGATTGACATAGAAACTAGGAAACCACCAAAGTCAAAAGAGGGTAGCAAATCGAACGTATCTACATGCCATTCATAACTTTAATTATATTAGAAGGCAATATGTAGAGGGAGATTGGAAGATAATTGCAAACTACCCTATGGAACGAATATATTTCTGATCCCATGCTCCATTATTGGACAAAACTCAACCGATTGCGAGTCAATCCGCTTCTCCAATGAAAACTTTGTAAAATCCATAGATTTAAAATTATGAAGCATTATAAAATACTAAAACGCAGGGGACACCAAACCTTGTGAGGATATGCTACTCGAAGAACTAAGTCACTATTGTTTCATTGATGCTTGTCAGTGGAACAATCTTTGTTGATAATGTAAAGTAGTTTGTAGCTGTGAGTATATACTTATGTTACCTTGAAGAGTGTAGATTTATCTCACCTATCATGTCTGGGAATAATAAGGCCAAAGGCATCTCCTATTGGATGAAAGCATCCCAAAGCTAAAGGTTGGCAAAGATGCTGGTTCTAAGCTACTTGTAAATACTGTTTATGAAAGGTTCCCATTGATTTCCACGTGTTCATCCACTCGAGTGAGGAAGGGATTAAAATTTGTAGTGGCAATCCTAGCATTGTGGGGATTGTTGGTAGGTGGCAGTTTAGCTTGTGGTGGTCTTCACAAAGGAAACATTAGCAGTCCTCGACTTTGACGACCATGACTGAACGTAGTCATCCTAGAAAGTGCGCTTATTGTGATGTCTTGGACCTATCAGGTATTTACTATTAAGGAATTGTGCTCGTCATACGGATGCTCTGCAAAGTGCAATATCTCATTTAAATCAAAGCATATGCATGCAAATGAAGGCTCAATTGGTCAAAAATGTAGAGTTGGAAGTGAAATTGGACGCCCAGAACCAGAGGCTAGACAAAATAGCACTAGATAGATTTGGATATGCACAAAACTCATATTATCCTTGGGTTTGCAGGAAATTCCCAATTTGTAGACCGAACCTCTGAGTCTATCGGCTTAGTGAAGTAAGAATTGTTTGAGGAGATTACAATTCAACAGGATCAAGAAGATCTTGTAGAAGAAGAAACAATCAGCATGAAGCTAGGTACTAACAGAATGAAGAAGCTACAGACTAAGTGGAAAGTGGGCATGATTTCACCTAATTTACTCAGGTTTTTATATATCATGTTATTTCATTGTGTGCATAGTTTGTAAGGTTTTACAACTTCAGATATTACAGAATACAAGTAGATAGAGATATGATGGTCATTCTGTTAGTTACTTTTCAAAAGATGATGAAATTTTTGGATCATATACACTTTTCTGAATGGTTTGGCCACAGTTTTTTTTATATATCAATGCAAATCCTACTTGTTTCTGTTAAAATAAAATAAAAATAAAGGATTTGAATTTTCAATGCTAAATTTAAGATAGCTGCAAATCTAACAACTGATTTGCAACTGTGATTGTTTGTGGCAGGTTTTTTATATATTAATGCAAATCCTACTCGTTTCTGTTAAAATAAAAAAAAATAAAGGATTTGAATTTTCAATGCTAAATTTAAGATAGCTACAAATCTAACAACTGATTTGCAACTGTGATTTTTTGTGGCAGATTTGAATACCGTTTGAAATGAAAGTGAAAACCTTAGGGCCATGGGAAAGGATACAAATATTTTTTGAGTGAAGTACCCCTTCCTTCCCAATTTTATTCCATTGATTAGGCCGCAGTAGAAGGGCTACATAAAAGTTCAATTTGATTGTTGGACAAACAAGAAACAGGTGATATTTATATACTGATGTAGGAAAACTGGTGGCTCCTAGGTTCATTGGCTGTTGTGACCGACGACAAAACGCAGTGGACAGGCACAAAAAAACAAGGGTTGGAGATGTAGGGGTTTTCTCATAGTATAGATAAGGAGATGTAGAACCAAATCGATTTTGGTCCATCAAGAAAGAGATAAAACAGGATTGAGAAACAGAGGAAGGGATATGGTTCGTTTTAAGGTATATTGACATACAGACATACAAAAACATCATTCGTACACAACATACAAACACATCAGTCAGTTGAACACATCAGTTGATGTATAATTCATACAAGAGACTAATATCTTGTTGCAGAACAGTAAAATCATATACAATGACAAGTGGGGGTTTTATTTTAAGGCTTACCTTGCATAGAGACCTAGAGAGATGATCAGCGGGACGATCTCCAAACTAGGATCGAATTTATTCTTTTTAAAAAAATTCATGGATAGCATTCAATTCCTAAATCCACAAGAACACTCGTCTCAGCCACAAATCTGTGCAATAGCCCTTGAAGACCTGCAACTCATCAGTGCCAAGCACATGGTCCACGGCCAAATATTCTTTCAGAAATGGTTCAACCATCTTTTGATGGGCATTAACTATTGTTAGTAGGAATATTGCACCTTCTGCAGACAGAAGCTATTCCTTTGGTCTGAATGGTTCAGATCCAGAACAAATGAACAACAAAGGGTGAAGACCCTCCCTAGATATCGTAGATACCTGGAATGCCTGCTTCGATAGTAAACCTGTGTACCTGCAATCAGATTAAACACGCAAACACATCAAAGCTACCAGAACATAATCTATTAATCCATGTCAGTGACTAAGGAATCCAACAACATTTACATGTGAAATCAAACAACAACAGTAAAGTGGGATGGAAATCAGCTTTGCATTAAGATTAAAATGAAGAAGTTTACAACCAATTAAGCCTTAGTGTTGACATGCATCTCCATGAAACCAAAATTTTCATCCCCATAAGCTCCAACTTTTCTCTCTATGCTCTCCAATGGCTTGGGCCAAGTGGTCAATCCAACAACATAACAATACTTCAATGGTTCTCCCCCTCAATCATGGACATGAGCTTGTATTTATAAGGCTCAATGGATAGGGATGGTTGAGAGATTTGTGGATGAGGTGGCCTCTAAGATCCTAGGATGAGGGATCTCGAGCTCAACTAACCCACAATGATAGGGATAAGGGAGGACACGAGGTTCATGATCTAGAAGCCTCGAGAATCTTCTCTTTTTCCCATTTTACCCAGGGTACCACGTTTCTCCTCTTATGACAGAGCGGTTCAGGTGAGAACCACTTATGGACCAAGGGAAATAGGTAGTGACATCGCTTATGGCAAACAACAAAAAGGCAGTGCAAGCAAGGAACCACTCCTGGCTAACAAGGAAAGTGCGGTGCTGGGAATTTTCATGAAAGATTGACAAACAACATGTGTTTCCACTCCAAGTGCTAGGATTTAGGGAAAGTAGGTATCTCAAAGGTCTTATCACATGATGATGATAGGATTTTGATATAACAGGATGCCCCCCAAAGCATGAGTCTTAGAGGGATACGATAAACGAGATCTTTGAGAGAACAAGTCGTCACTACGAGGTGAAAATGTCGGCTCGAACGGAGCATGTCGTTAAGTAGGAATCTGTAGTACATCAATATTTTGACTTATAAACACAAGTAACCAACTCATGGATGTAGACAAATACAAGGCAGATCCATGGGAGGAATAAACAAGCATGGCTACTAGAATACAGCATAGATCCATGTGATAGAGGACTCAAACTTGGACATAGATACTAGACATACAATGTAGATCTATGCCATATAGACGTAAATTTGAGCATAGCCATGACCATACAAATGTGGATCCATGCTAGATATACAAAGCTCTATTGCAACCTAGGGAAAATCAATGAGCGCTTTAAACAAATACCCAGGGTCTTCATTTCGTCTTCCATAAGGTACAATTCTATCCATGTGATTACAATGATCTGAAGTCGAACATGGTAGAAACCACTTGATTAGCGGTCAATGATGTGAACCGTTAACAAGTGCGAGGGAGATCACCATTGATGTCAATGATTCCCAAGGTACCCTAATACAATCTACTGAGTGTGAATAGATGTCCTGATGTCGAACACCCAGTCGATTATGTCGATCAAAGTTCAATGATGTGAACCTATGTCGAAAGCGAGAGAATATGTCATTAAGGCATACAGATCTCAAGGTACTAAATATTGTTTCTAAGGCTATTTCTCGGATGATGAGCTGATGTCAATGAGAATAGTCTCGTCGAAGGAGGGTCATGATGAGTCCCACATCGATGACACGAAACTCGGAACATAGTCTTGGAATGATGTGGATGTAGTAACCATCGAACTGAATCAAAAGTACTGACACAAATACTGTGTTGAATTCAGAGGTAAGACTTCTTCAAATCCCCTTTGAACATCGAGCGGCACGATCAAAAGAATTGGCAACATGACTGAATGGGACAAACACACAATGCGACAGTGGACAATGCATTCTTTTGAAAGACTCAAAGGAGTGGCATGACTCATGAAAGTGGATCGTCACGGAGATCAGATGAATACCCAATTGACTGACATGATGTGTAGACAAGTTCCATGTTCAAAGGTAACAGAAAACTACTGCCATTTATTTGCAAAATGATTCCCTTCCCATTTCCCCCATCATGATCGATGAGTGCCTCTTTTCGGTTTTACGAGTTCAAAGAGGGTAACAAACACTTAGTATATCTTGTCTAAAGACAAGTCCAGACTCATATGTTTTACAAACCTGAGAGAGGAGGGGTTTGTTCCCAAGACGGGTCTCTCAATGTTTAATTTAACGAGTCCAATGAAAGAAAACTCAGTATCGTTCATGTTTAGAGAGTCTGAACGATTACGGAAGAAAACTCCAAAGGGTCCTTTTTCATATGATTTAGTCTCTAAGGCCCGAAAAAGTATAAAATCATACCTTAGAGAACTCTTCCAGTCATGATTGGCTGGAGTGTTCCTTTTTCATAAATAGTCCTATTTGAACCGAAAAAGAGATAACCTACCATTGGACGGACAACTCTTCAAATGCTTTAACGAGCATGAAGAAGACAAGATCGCTCGGCAATCTTTTCGTATTTAGGGAGCCTAAAAAGAGTTTAAAGAGGACTCCATTAACATTTTTCATGTTTGAATCCAGAGCATGAAAAATGAAAAGTAAGCTCAACACCATCTTACTGTTTTTAACGAGCTCGAAGATTAGTTGAAAGAATGCTCGAATATTGGTTTCATTTTTACGCAAGCTTGAAACCAATGGGTAAACTATGCTTGAAAAATCCCATTAACATGATATACAGAGGTTGGAATCTTGCCCCCAGCATGATTTCTAGAGAATCCTACCCCTAACATGGTTGCTAGGGGCTCAACATGCCCCCCAAGCTTCATTTCGTCTAACAATTCTTCTTCCATAGCCAACCTAAAAACCTGGTTACTAATGTGAAAATGTTCACCAAGGGGGTAGGAAGAATGAGAATCGGGCAGGTGAAAAGAAGGTTCAAGTTCTAACACTAAAGGGAAGACTCGAATCAAGGGAAGGGGATCTGTTTCATTTTTACGCAAGCTTGAAACAGAAGGTAACTATGCTTGGAACATGGTTTCATTTTTATGCAAGCTTGAAACCAAAAGGTAAACTATGCTTAAGAAGATCCATTTCATTTTTTAACGAGCTTGACATAGAATGGGAACTTTTCTCACAACCTACTCCTACCGAACATGATATCCAGGGGTTGGTAGGTTGCCCCATTTCATAAAATCTAGCGGCTTAGTTCCATTATGATGTCCATAGACTAGAGCCATGCCCCCCATTTTACCTATGATGGGAAGAAGCTAACTAGAAGAAGGGGAAGGAACCACAAGAACATGCGGCACATTCAGGGCAGTTTGATTACTAGGAGTAATGCAATGGTCAGGTGTAACAAAGGAAAGCTGATCAATGTTCACAATCTTCCCATCATGGGGAAAATGCATAACTCTAAAGAGTGTGGACACAACATCCTTCATGGCATAAACATAATCACGTCCAAGGAGCATATTGAAATCTAAAGGACCTTGGACCACCATAACATCAATGTAGACAGTTTTTCCTCCTAATGTAATAGGAAAATAAGGAAGGGTCTCTAAAGGTGCAGTAGGTATTCTATTAAAAGCCGGTATCTGATCGGTGGCTGGCACAAGCTGAGGAGAACCTAAATCTTTCCAAGCAGTCAAGGATAGAATACTAATAGAAGCCCCTTCGTCAACAATAGTGTGAAGTATCTACCTAGCAGTAACATTCACAACTATCTGGAGAGGAACACTTGAATGAAGACGAGACTCTGTTAGGTTACTCAAGTCAAAGGAAATAACCTCACTACTTAGAGAGGGTTCTGTCGAAACAAACAAAATTTCCTCTTGTCGAGAACAATCAGAATGAAGCATAAAAACTTCGGCAGGTTTTGGTTCATTCTCTATTGGAAGATAAGAACAAGACGAAGATTTGGTCAAAGAGACTACTTCAGTCTTAACACTCTCTGATGAAAGAGTGGGATCGGGTGGAAATGAAATCGACTCGACCACTTCACTCTCCGAAGGAAGAGTGGGATCAATTACAAGTGAAACTGAATTGATCACTTGATCAACCAGCGAGGAATCGAAGGATAACTTACTATCACTTGTTGGAATCACCTGTTGATGATCAGTAATATTTTCCAACCAACACGCAGCTTCATCCATGCTTGGACAAATAAAAGTATGATGCATAGCCTTGCATATCAAACAAGGATACAAGACTTTACCCTTACGACCTTTTACCAATGGGTCACTGGTTGAGGGAGTATCTTCAACATGATGATCAGAGGTTGATGACACAAATGGTTTGGACCTTTTAGACCACTCTTCTTGTACATGGGAGAGACCGGGACACTCCTTAAGAAGGTGGTCCCCCATTGCAAAGCTTACAAGGGAACTTGGGTTTTCCAAGTTTTCTCTTAGAACGAGCACCATCAAGAGCAGATGGTTGCTGCTTTTTTTCTTTCTTATCCTTCTTCTTCTTACTCTTCCCTTTTTTCTTCTTCTTACCCACATGACTACTAACCATAGAGATTTGGTCAAGCGAAGAAGAAGAAAGGGATGAAGCAACAATCGATGAAGAAGGAGAGTGATTAGGTTGAGGTCAATCCTCTCCCAGAGGAGAGGTGACATTTGAGACATTAGGTGTAACAGGAATTACCAGATTAAAAATCCAGATCGGTAATCCTATAGTTAATCCAAGAAGATTTAGAGTGTCAATAAAGGGAGGACCAATACCTTCACTTGGATGGAATACAAAAGGTACACCTTGGAAAGGGACCTCTTGAGTGGTAGTCCCAGATGAGGATGCCATCTCTAAAATATCTAATAACCCCCTAACTACCACGCACAAGAAAGTACTACTCAAACTAAAAGCAACAAGCAAACATGTGAAAGGAGTGGATAAGAGTCAGGAACCTCACAAGACAGGCCAAAAAGATAACTCAGATGGTTTGAGGATTCCTAAAAGGGTCTCCTGATATACGCAAAGTACATGGGAGCTCGAATCGGTAGTAGTGTTGTCTAATGCATAACCGTTCACAAGGGGCCTTCCTATATACAATCGAGTACGTGAAGTACCTTTCTATATACCTCAAGGGTACGTGAAAGGCCATTCGATATACCGACAGTACGTGGAAGAACGGAGCGAGTCCCGTGATGTAATGCATACAAATAACGACAGCTCCTACACTTAATGACGCCCGAACATGTCTCTAACTTATCACTCAAATTTCTAAAAGTTTTAACCTAGTACTACCATTAATTTTATCTTGTGCGTTTAGGTGGAACCATGGAGTGAAAACTTGAATTTAAAGAAGATGCATACTGATCTATATGATAGTGCAAGTTTTCCTCTTCAATGAAATTCTACCTAAAAGAGGGAGAGAGATTTACTTTTCTTCCCAAAAATGCACACCCAAATGCAAATGCAATTCTATCTTTTCAAACGAAAAGTGAAATATCAATGCACCCCAAACAATCTTCAAAGCAAAAAATAAAAAAGAGGTCTAGAGAACATTTAACATAAATAAAAAAATGTTTCCTTTCTTTTCATACTTGAAAAAGATGCATAAAAACTTCAATGGAAAGATGATTTCACCAACGTTTCCAAACAAATATAACTCTAATGCACATAAGGCTAAAAATAGATATTTCTTCTTAATGAAAGTAAGATCTAGAGTTTCAAAAAATCATGTACAAAACAAGAAGAAAATCTTTCAACAAACTTGCAAATAAAGTAAGAGAGAGAGAAAACTAAAACTTCTCTTTGAAACAAACAAGGAAACGAAGAACCAATCTTTCCTACCAAGCACTGAAAAAATCAGCATGCAAAAGGAAACAAGAATCACCCCAAGTAAAGAAAGACTCAAAACAACATGGATCACTCATGCATTCCAAGTCCAAAACAAACCAAGGCATACACATGAAAATAAAATGTATGTTTCCAATTCCAATGAATAATATCTACAAAAAAGAGCAAGAGGTTTCAAGGAAAGAAATAATGCAAAATTCAATGCAAGAAACATAAACTCTCTTTGAATGTAGAAAGAATACAACAATCAAAGCGACTGCAGAAAGTAAGCCAAAAACACACAAAAATCAAAATACAAAGTCTGGAACAGGGCCTACTTGGCACCGTGCAGATGAAGCTGCTAATAGGTGGTTTTGAGGAAAAACCACTCCTTGCTCACTAGATTCAGGTGGTGGCACCACTTATGGCTAACTTGACTCAGGTGGTGGCATCGCTTCTTGCCAATAGAACATGTGTGGTTCCCTGAATATATCCAAAACACAAGGAGAACGAAAGATCAAGTTAGAAATTGATCAGATCAAGGTAAAAACTGATAGATTGAGAATGAGAAAGAGCATAAAAGGTTGAAATAATTTAGATCTAGACAGATCTGGAAGTTTCAAACCAAAATCCACTGAGTCAGATAGCAGATCTGACTAAAGAGAGTTGGAGAAGGAGCCTGGGTTCGGACAAGAGTTGAAGAACTGAGGAAGATTAGATCAACTGATACGTATATCCATTCCCCGGCAGAGTCGCCAGATTTGTTAGCAGGAATATTGCACCTTCTGCGGACTGTAAGTTTTAAACATGTGCAGAGAAGCAAAGCATACATATTCTTTTAAGCAAAATAGAGATCACAACACATCAGTCACACATAAACACAGAGATTTACCCTGGAAACCCTTAACCGGGAAAACCAAAAAACCTTGGAGCCACACCTCCTATTTTCTCTTCATTACATTATGAAATGCTCACAATACAAAATATAGGTATTCCGCAACATCCAAATACCCTAATCCGTTAACCTGGATTAGAAAAAGAATCCAATCCCTTTACCAGGATTAATTTACATAGTTTTAGACAAATTCTAAAATTAGCCACAAACAGCTATAAATAGACATAAAATCTATAAATAGCCAAAAAAATTTGCATCGAAAACAGGGCCTACGGCCTATTTTTGTTGAAGGTTCCTTTGGGATCGCCGAGCTGCAGTGATGACATGCATACCTCCCCTCCATACGCACATGCAAAGGATATAACATATACCCAACACGGATAGAAGCTGTTCCTCTGGTTTGAATGGTTCAGATCCAGAACAAATGAACGACAAAGGATGAAGACCCTCCCTGGGTATCGTAGATACTTGGAATGCCTGCTTCGATAGTAAACCTATGTACCTACAATCAAATTAAACATGCAAACACATCAAAGCTAACAGAACATAATCTATTAATCCATGTCAGTGACTAAGGAATCCAACAACATTTACTTGTGAAATCAAACAACAACAGTAAAGTGGGACGGAAATCAGCTTTGCATTAAGATTAAAATGGACAAATTTACAACCAATTAAGCCTTAGTGTTGACATGCATCTCCATGAAAAAAAAAATTTCATCCCCATAAGCTCCAACTTTTCTCTCTATGCTCTCCAATTGCTTGGGCCAAGTGGTCAATCCAACAACATAACAATACTTCAATGGTTCTTCCCCTCAACCATGGACATGAGCTTGTATTTATAAGGCTCAATGGATAGGGATGGTTGAGAGATTTGTGGATGAGGTGGCCTCTAAGATCCTAGGATGAGGGATCTCGAGCTCAACTGACCCACAATGATAGGGATAAGGGAGGACATGATGCTCATGATCTAGAAGCTGAGAGAATCTTCTCTTTTTCTCATTTTACCCAGGGTACCGCGTTTCTCCTCTTATGACAGAGCGGTCCAGGTAAGAACCACTTATGGACCAAGGGCAATAGGCAGTGGCACCACTTATGGCAAACAACAAAAAGGTGGTGCGAGCAAGGAACTTCTCCTGGCTAACAAGGAAAGCGCGATGCTGGGAATTTTCATGAAAGATTGACAAACAACATGGGTTTCCACACCAAGTGCTGGGATTCAGGGAAAGTAGGTATGTCAAAGGTCTTATCACATGATGATGACAGGATTTTGGTATAACAACTATATATCTCTTTCCAGATGAAATAAAAGCTGTGAAGATTTTGGAATCACATATATTTTAGGTTTTCAAGATAAAATATCTGCTTAGTTACCGTGATCTGTAATCCTCGTAGGCAATGGTGTTGTTGCTATTTTTTGCAAATAATGATTATTCCTCGTAGATGGAATTTATGATATTTTCTTTCCTAGACCCATCTACAGTTATGGATGACAGATCGAGTTTAAAACCATAGAAAGCAAAAAAAAAGACAAGATTTGAAAACAAATACTCACATCATTTTGACCCATTTTAGTTATTGTGTATGCCTATCACTGTTCAAAAGCCCTTCCTTCAAACCCTTAGCATAGGACTTGAAACCCTCCATCCAAATCTCTGTGACATACATGGTTGTAGGACTTGAACCCTCCATCCAAATCTCCATGACATACATGGGTGTAAAAATGCAAGAACACTGGAACTGTGCATGGATTGTAGGAAGAAAAAAAAAGAATTTCTTCAGAGCTATTATCAAATACAAAATTTATGGTTCATCATTTTTGGTGGTCTATTTATCAATAGCGGGAAAAATTTGGGGGGAAATTGGAGAAAATTTGAAAGGATTTTGAACCTTACTAAAGTTTGTTAAGAATGTTTAAATATAAATAATTTGTTTGTAATGATAGGATTAATTTATGTTTTTAACATTTTTATTTTTTAAAATAGAAACATATAAAATACCAAAACAATTATAAGGAAAATAACATATATTTATTTTAATTAAAGTAAAG
>LPNX010937895.1:493295-515398 GCA_001517045.1 Pseudotsuga menziesii
TGAAGGTGTCGGCAATGGAAGGTTAGGTAAACTTGTATTATGTTGTTTTTCATTAATAAAAGGATATTTCTCGCCCCACCCCCCCTAAATGTTGTTGTTATATTATTGATTATTTGATCTTATATTGTGTTTGGATTGGGAAAATTGTTTTTGACCTAGTCAATTTGAATTAATTATTGTCATATTTCCTTTACTTATCACCAAGTGTGTTTGAGAAAGGTATTGTTTATGATGTACAATTTTTGGAGCTCTACGTGGATTAGTAGCAGGTGCATCAGAATCAACATTCAACTCTCATTTCAAGACAACCACCGAAACAGGTGCATGATTACTTTCACACTCATATAGTATTTACAAGTATTGAAGAGTTGGGTTAAGGGAAATAAATATGTTATTTTCCACCTGATCTTGAATAGTTCAGACCCTAACTATTTAGGAAATTTTAACCATAACACTGGGTCATACTCATTATTATTATTAAGTTTGGTTAAGGATCTCTTCGTCAACATAAGCTCGTAACCCTTCTTAAGGAAAGCACCTTTCTCCTTGAGTTGTGTATATTTACAACAACTCTTCTTTGTATTATTCATATCTTGCGATCATTTTTTTATTCTTTATAAAAATTATTTAGCGTATGGGAAATACCAAGTGATATGATTTGTAATTCATGGGTTGTTTTTCTTCCTAGCACACTTGTATTTCTCTTTTTAGTGCACCTGTGTGTTGGTTTATCTTTACCTTATTGTAGAAGAGTCATGTTTGTTGTTCGGTTCCATTTGATCCTCTTTATCTTTGTATTGTGAATCACTTCACAGTATCATAGTGGATAGGAACCTCCCTTAGTCAATCCTACAGTAACTATGAGGCTAATTGGTCGACAACATCATCGATTTTGTAATTGTGGAACCTAAGTTTAAAATCATATTTTTACTAGAAAAATTCAAAAGCTATTATAATACTATTTGGTTGTAGCCCAATTTTTTGTGACTATGGAAACATGGTTTTATATCCATTTTTTATTGCATTTTTTTCATTGTTCATGCAAATCTATTTGGTTGGTGGTATCATTGATCTTTTGTGGTTGCAGAATGAATTTTTCAAATCATATTTTTATTAAATTCAAGAATAAATCTGAAAATTGTCAGCTAGTGGGATCGCCTAAGGGAAGTAGAATTCGAGTTTATTGGATCATATATTTTCAAGGCTCCTAGGGTATTTTGTTAGGGATTCAACCCTCCTTCTAGTGATCACTTAATAGTTGATTCAAATATTTTATCCATTGGCATTGCTTAAGGTTTCTTTGTGATTGTGGAACTGAGGTTTTTGGATAATCTATATTTCTAAGGTTTCCTAGGGTTTTTTATCATTTCTTTTTCTAGGGTTTCATAAGGTTTTTCCTAGGGTCCAAACCCTTCTACAAGGTAACACACTATCGATTTTCCTAATATTTTGGTACCTCTCTTTATTTTTGGTTTATAAAGGTGAAACTTCTAAATATTTTACATAGGCATGTACTTTGGCGTTTAACGTATGGGCTCACCATGGATGTTTTCATTATAAAAAGCGGTAATTATAATTTTTGGGTAGATCACATAAACACTTTCTTCAAAGTAATGGTTTTTTATGCATGTGGATAAACCCCTTCCTCCTGATGTTCAATATATGAGTACATTAGTTTCACAATTCAATATTTTGGATCAAGTACATGGGTCCATATTTTGGTGTATTGTCTATATGATCCTTCCACTCACAAGGTTATTGAAAGTACACATGCTTTCTTTGATAGAGTTCCTATTCATGGTATATTGAGATCGTTTTCAATGCTTACAAGTGGTTCTACTATAATAATATGATTCTCTTTAAAGACAACGATACACAGGATTAAATTGAAGGTAGAAGAGGAATTGTGTTAAGAATAATGAAACTCGACATTCCGATCTCTACTCTAGGATCATCATCGGGAAACAACCGAATCCTGAGTGAGATTAAGATTTCCCAAGATCTTGATGTATATATAGGAATGAAATTTGGAATTATTTATGCGTAGAGGGGTTGACTTTTGAAGGAGAGGAGTCATATATACAGCCTATCATTTGTAGGATATTGATTTGATTGATACTAAATAGATATTGTAATAGTACATTTTAAAAATTATATTTATAATTCCCAATTTTTGTAATTTTGTTTTTGTAATATATTATCTATAATTAATATTAATTGTATAATTATGAATTTATTCTTAATTAATATTGAACAATTAAAAATTGTTAATATTAATTTTAATTATTTAGTAATTTATTTATTTGTTTATATTAATTTTACTTATTTATTAATTTATTTGTTTGCTTTGAGAGAAATGTTTCTTTACTTGTAGGGAGTGTACAAGAGGCTTCCATGAATCACTAAGCTTGGTGTCGTCATCTCTATTAAGGAAGTTTTGGTGTAAATCAATTTACGTAAGATAACCTGACAAGAAGAAAGGTAAGAGAGAAGATCGAAATCAATTTATACCAAAATTTCCTTAATAAAGATGATGACACCAAGCCCAGTGATTCATAATCCTCTTCTACACTCCCTATAGGTATACAAACATTTCTCTCCATGTAAAAAATAAATTAATAAATAAGTAAAATTAATTTAAACAAATAAATAATTAAATAAAATTAATATTACAATTGTTAACAATTCAATAATAATTAGGAATAAACTCATAATTATACAAATAATACTAATTATAGATAATATATTACAAAAATGAAATTATAAAAATTGGAAATTATAAATATAATTATTAAAACGTACTATTAAAATACCTATTTAGTATTAATAAAATAAATAACCTACAAATTTTAGACTTTATATCTCACTCCTCTCCTTCCAAATCCGACACCTCTATGCATAAATAATTCCAAATTTCATTAAACATACATCAATGTCTTGGGCAATCTTAATCTCACTCAAGCTTCAGTGGTCTCCTAATTATGATCCCGGAGTAGGGATCGAAACATCAAGTTTCATAATTCTTAGCACAATTCCTCTTCTACCTTAAATATTATTGTCAACATGTTTTAGTGAACCTTTTTTCTTTACGATGTTTTTCAATTCTAGATATATTACATTTGTCAACTCCTTTCTCAAGGACAACGCATGCCAATCTTTCTACCATGATCAAACCAACATGTTTCAATGGATCTCATAATATGGTGTTAATAATTATACATTGAAAAGGTTCCATACATTTTTTTGATGATGAGAACTTTATTTGTGACTCATATGGATCCTACCTTATGTTAGGATTATTAATCCTCCCTTGTCCAATTCGGTCATATGTCTAAATCAGGAGTCATGTTTAAATCGGGAGTCCATCCAGTCTACTTTTAGTCACTAGCACTATTGGGTCCACTTGGCCTAATTGGGGAACATGTTCCAGTTACTAAAGTGTGGGGAACACTAATTGAGGCCTATCGCCACTAATTGCACTTGCATGCATCAATTTAGGAGCCTCCTAGATCAATTCCTACAATTTAGGAGCCATTGGGAGTGCCGACACCAACCTTCAGCAGTTGAGTTCGGTTAGTGACTAGTCAAGCTAAGTTAGGAGTCAGTTACATTCAGTTCTAGTCCTCTACATTCAGTTAGTGCTAGGTTTGTAGAATTGCATGCAGGAGAGGCGCATTTCTCACCTACCACAGTTAGTTATCCTTAGTCAACACTGAATTAGACACTTGAGTTGTATTTTAGAACTCCGTCGAACTCCGGTAATGGTTTAGACAAGGTCAGTTAACTATTGAGTCCTCCAACAGTGATTTAGACAAGGTATTAGTTACCTATAGTCAAGTACAGTCTAATCAATTCGAATTTCCTCATGTGGATTCAAATTGCATGTGGTTATTTAAGCCATTGTACTTCATTGTAATTACTATCTAATTACTCTTTGGTTAATGAAAAGCATTCACAGCTGCAAACCATTTTTGCATTGTTTCATTCTTCAATAACTGAGTAAATTGTGTGATCTATTTTGTGAGTTGTGTGTTTGTCTGCAGATCTATGTGCTCAATTTAATATGGTATCAGAGCCTCAGCAGACAAGGCACTTCTCCTCCTCAGATCTCCTACTGGATCATTTTTTAGCAAAATTGCTCCTTCCAGCTCTGCACCAGAAGCAAAAGGTTTACCACTTAATACCCCAAGTTAAGGAATTGTTGATCAATCTTGATCAACTATGTTGGGTGTGATGAAAACCTGAAATGTGCAGGCTGTTCGACCTTACGGTGCCCTTTTTTTGTTTTGCAGGTATAACTTCGAAATGAATTCATCAGTTCCTCTTCTCACTCGATCCTCAGATTATTTTGAATGGAAGGTGAAGATGTTTGTATTTATAAATAGACAATATCTCTATTGGGTGTCTGATGGATTTGGTAGAGAGTCTTTTGAGAGTGAGAATGACTGGCTAAATGCTAAGGATGCATATTTTGAAATAATGAAACTCGCTCTTTCTCCTAGCTTGGCTACCTTAGTAGATCTATTAAAGATCCACAAGAAATCTGGACAAGATTGGATAGAACCTTTGGAATGATTGATGAGGATAATAATATCACTTTGGAGAGCACATCCAACACCATAAGCATCCTTGATCTAAAACTCTCGGCCTCCACTCTCTCTGATGAAGTCAATCAAGATGAAGAAGAAGCAGAATCTTCTACACAATCAATTCGAATTGAAGACAGTGTCCTTGCAGTGACTCCTTCTCATGATGCTCCGGAAGTTTATGAGATCTCTGATATCTCATCTACTCATATGGATAAAATATAAGAAGACATTTGAATCTATGATATTGAAGAAAAATACTGTTGCACTTACATGCAAACATTCACCGGTGATTTTCCTTTGAATTATGTGCAAAATTTTCCAGTAATTGCTTCCAAAAGTGAAGAGTAATTTGATTTTTCTCTATCTAATGTTGCTGCTGGTGTGAAAATATGTAATACCTTAGAAATTTTGGAATAAATATCATATTACCATAGTGATCCATTCGCTCCCGTTGATCTAGATCTTCCAACAAATTCCTGTAGGATTGCATGCACCAAAATTCAGAATTTTGAAGAAGAAGAAAGTTGCGCATCCATCGTCTCGGTTAACCATTTCTTTGGATCTGATATGAAGCTTATTGGATCTGATATGATCTTATTTATATATAATATGATATTCTTGGTTTAATATTTCAAATTCATAATATTTCAGTACTGCTTGTAGTTGTTCTCATCAACGGTGTGAAGAATTAAGTATTGCAAGTCTCCTACAAAACTACTGCTGGGGATTTGATTTCATTTCACAGTTTTGGATATGTTGTGAACCTATTTAGATATGATTTAATTTCTTATCTGATATTATTTGGTTCAAATTTTAAAATCCATGAGCTTTTATTCATGCTTGTAGTTGCTCTCACCAATTCCGGTGTGAAAAATCAAGTACCGCAATTTCTCTTCAAAACTGCTGTTGGGGATTTGGTGTTAGTTTCCTCTTATGAGGTTGCTGATATTTTATTTTGTGAATCATTATATATTTTTGAAGCCTTATTAGACTATGGAGCTCAATCATTCACTCTCCACAGTCCCAGTGCTTCTCTACCATTGATCACATGCTCATCTCCTCACAGAACTAGTAAAGAGGAAGACATTCTGCATCTGCCTAAACACTTGCTCCTAACACTTGGGGATGATTTTACCACTCATGGTTTTCTGTTCATGGCTGCAACATATCAGTTTATTGAGTGTTCCTCACATGTTCTGAATCCTCAAGAACCTTTTCTCACTTATTAGTTGACTTCAGTTGCTCTACATGGGTCCAATCTTCATTCGACAACTGTCTATATTTCTGATTTAGTTGAGCATATCATTATTCTTCCAAAGAGGAATATTCCTCTAGACATAATGATGGAGAGGTTCACATGCTAGGCCCTAGGATACCTGTGCACAGAAGAACCAGATTGATCCTGATTCTACCTGCTTAATTAGAGGGGGGTATTTTTTCCCATGTGGTTTTTTCCCTAGCTCCTTGTATTGAGCAATTACTTTACTTTACTTGATGCAATGCGTGACCTATGGTATTAGTTACCAGGGCCCATAGATTTTCCAAGTTAGCATTCAGGGGGGTTTTTAGGATTATTAATCCTCCCTTATCCAATTTGGTCATATGTCTAAATCAGGAGTCATGTCTAAATCAGGAGTCCATCCAGTCTATTTTTAGTCACTAGCACTATTGGGTCCACTTGGCCTAGTTGGGGCACATGTTCCAGTTACTAAAGTATGGGGAACACTAATTGAGGCATACTGCCACTAATTGCACTTGCATGCATCAATTTAGGAGCCTCCTAGATCAATTCCTACAATTTAGGAGCCATTGGGAGTGACAACGCCAACCTTCAGCAGTTGAGTTCAGTTAGTGACTAGTCAAGCTGAGTTAAGAGTTAGTTACATTCAGTTCTAGTCCTCTACATTTAGTTAGCACTAGGTTTGCATGGATGCATGCAAGAGAGGCACATTTCTCACCTACTACAGTCAGTTAGCCTTAGTCAACACTGAAGTAGACACTTGAGTTGTGTTTTAGAACTCCGTTGAACTCCGGTAATGGTTTAGATAAGGTCAGTTAACTATTGAGTCCTCCAACAGTGATTTAGACAAGGTCTTAGTTACCTACAATCAAGTAGAGTCTAATAAATTCAAATTTCCTCATGTGGATTCGAATTGCATGTGGATATTTAAGCCATTGTACTTCATTGTAATTACTATCTAATTACTCTTTGATTAATGAAAAGCATTCACAAATGCAAGCCATTTTTGCACTGTTTCATTCTTCAATAACTGAGTAAATTGTTTGATCTATTTTGTGAGTTGAGTGTTTGTCCATGGATCTATGTGCTCAATTTAATACCTTATAGAAGTATCTTCCATTCCTCAACTGGAGGCCATTTTTACCAACCTATGGAACTATGTTGTTATGGGAAATATGGTGTTAAGGGAGGGGTAATATGCAATATCTTCTTTATATGGATCCTATTTATAAATAAGGGGGGATGTGAATCTTGTGATGTAATATCCTCCATGTGTCCCCTTGTTCAAATTAAAGGGGATGTTGAAAATATGGTTAATTTTCATTTTCAACAATGACCAACCTTGTATTGAGTTGGCTATATATAAACCTACTTTCATTTGTATTTTCAATGACAACCAACCTACATTGACTTGGTTATCCATAAACTGACTCATTTTTCTTTTGGCCTTGATCAACCCTATATTGAGTTGAGTATATATAAACCAGCTCTCATGTTATTTTGTCCACAATCAACCCTGCTTGATTAGGGTATTCATAAACTCACTCACAATTGTATTTTGGCCATGGTTGACCTTATATTGTGTTGGATATATATACACCCACTCTATTTTGTTCATATTTTTTCTCCATGACAACTTGTTCAACTTTAGGGGGGATGTTGAGATTGGTTTAAGCTTCACTTTCAACTAAGGATGACCTCAAATATAATATATTAGGTTTGGTTAAGGTTGTTCTAATCAACATAATATCATAACATATCACAGGGAAAGTGTCGTGTTCCTTTAGTTAGATATATATACACCAAATATTGTTTGCATTATTTGTATATTGTGATCATTATTTCTATAGTTTTTATCCTATGAGCACCACCATTTGTAGGCTCTAGTATTCATGGATTGTGAGCCTACATTGACTAAGTTGACCTTAACCAAATCTAAATATATAATGAGGTTGGTCGTAGATTAAAGTGAAGCATACACCATCTTCAACAAAATTGGAGTAATAATACCTGCATGTATGTGCTTACCAAGTCCAACCCCTATATAATCCATTTGATGAAGTAACTTGGAACCAATACCTTTAGTGTGTTTCTTAAAATAAGGGGAATGCAATGAATGAGTAACCATCAATGCATGCAAAGAATATACTTAAGAAGATAATTGAATGTCTTTTGCATGGAGTCAAGTGGTTCTTCCTTCTCCCCTTATTCATCCATCGACAATCAACCATTAATATCTAAGGTTTTTTTCCATTTCATACACAAGGTTTTGATTGAGGCTACACACACTCTAAATGGACTTGTCCTTGTTCGCTAATTGTTGAATTAAAAGATCATGAGTATTCTTCAAGTCTTAATATTGGCTAAAAGGTTTGTATCTTCCCTTTTAATACTTTTGTATGCAATTATTTTTACATACTGTTTTGATTTAGCTCACAAAAATTTTGCATCAACTTGTCCTATTTGGGTAATTTTGTAAGCGTGAGATCATGATCAATATTCAAGGTTTGATACTTGAAAACTTGTTGAAATATTGATAATCAAGCAATTAATGTGAATTTTTAAATTTTACCTCCATCTTGAAGTTTCTCAAATACATTTCCTCTTATATTTCAACTAGGATAAATCTGAAATATTAATTTACAACAAAAATATTTCAGTTCTTTTCAAAGCTATTTCACAAGGCAATCCAAGAAAATAAATACCATTCAAGTGTACTTCAACACCCTAAATATACAAACCATATAGCACACTTTCCTAGAATATAAAATATATGAAATGTCTTTTAACAACAATGGATATGCCTTTTTGTCTTGCATCTATTTGTCAAATCATTTAACCAATTCATATATTTTTCATGTCAAATCAACATGCATAATTGGGGCTAGAATCTACTCAATCTTGTAGGTATGCTGAAAATCAAATATAGAATTCCACAAAATTTGGATAGGTGGAATATATATATTATGAAGTCCACAAATATAGAAGTCCACAAAATCACGAAGCATTATCTGGTACAACTCAACCTAACCAAACCCTAGCTAGGGAAACCATAAGAAAACACTAGTCACTAACAATACCTAGATAGAAATCATTCCTAATCAAGGCTGGTTACTCCACCAAATATCCTCAATAAGCTAATATACACACTAACAAGTCATCTTTGGCCTTTAAAACTAACACTATTGTCTTAGAAATCACACAAGATCTCTACCTAGGCACTTGTTTCTTACAAATCACACAAGCTATCTACCCTAGCACTCTTGTATTACAAACCATAGCCAGGTTGCATCACACAAGTACATGGAAAGACAACTCTAGTGCTACCTTCCAATTCTACATGTTAATCCTAGGTTTGAATCCTCAAACCCTAGGTCTACAACTCTTGCATCCACACAAGCACCAAAACCTCCATGGGACTTCAAGGGTATAAGTGTTCTTCATATCATACGACTCATTAAGATATGTTTTCCATATCTTCCCCTGGGCGCCTTGCATCACACAAGAACAATATTGTAATATCATCCAAGGTGTTAGTTATACAAGTCAAATAATCGCTTCCTCTAGTGTTATGTTGTTCTTAGGGTTTACTTGCATAACTTAAACCCTAGCATATCACAAGAGCAAAGACTCCAAGTACATACAAGACATGTGTCTCTTATTCATGCCTTATCTTGATTATATAAAAGAAAATATGTCAATGATCTATCCCAATAGTTGGGTTGATACTAGATTAGAGAGAAATATGGTGCATTCGGTTATTATCCGCATGGTGAAGAGGATTCACTAAACATAGGGATCAAGTGCAATAACTCGGTGATAATATCTTTGTGTAGATTTTTAACTTTACAATGCACATTTCAAATATAATACTTATATGTTTTTTAATTCTTAGGTTGTTAAACACATGACACCATCATTTATTCACATTTTTACAGTTGCATTTGTACCCATTTAAGTGGACATATGGTCATCATTTTCGCAATGAGGATGTTGATAATGGATGCGCCACACAAGACTATGAAGTAGAGGTAGATTTCAACCAATCTAACCATGCTAGTCATCACAATCAGAACATAACAAAGGGAAAGTTAGGTTACATTGAAAAGATATAAGAGATCATTCAAGTGGATTTCTCATCTTTCCAATGTGCTATTTTTAGGTGCAAATGTTGGGGCACCTTTGACCAAAGTAATGTAAAGGAATATTGTGGGATATAATGCATTAACTCTAGAAGTATGTGGGATGAAGCTATGGAGCCTTGTTTTTTCCCAAAATAGTACAAGCAAGTGTTTTTTTACCTAGATGTGTTGGATATGGATTGGTGGTTCATACTAAGATAAGATCCTAGATAAAAAAAGATTTTTGAGAACAACAATGTTATAATGCCAAGCAATAAATATAATCGGGGTGATGGCAACAAAGAGTGATATCATGTACATGTTTTATTTCAACATTTATATTGTGGATTTATCATTTTATTTGTGTTATCTAGAATTGGTAAATTACATTTTTTAATTCATTTTATGATGTTGGATATAAAAAGTTACCAACAATTTTTAAAATCATTTTGAAACATTTTATTGAAATATATGTTATTACTTTAGAAGCAATTGGTAAACTAGAGAGTGTTTTATCCACTCCATATTTTCAATGCCTTTATTTATGCATAAAGTTAGAGGTAGAAAGTATTTAAAATTGACATGATAATTGTGCATGACAAATGTAACCCAAAATAAATTCTTTTTTGGAAAACATAATTATGATAATCTATGTGGATTCCATAATTCATGCACCCAAGTTAGCATGCTATTTCACATTGAAATGATAAACATAAGGATTAATAAGGTGGTTACAATATTAACTTTATGCACATCACTTGAGAAACCAAATTTGTAATTTTGTGTTAACTTTATGAAAAAAAATTGTAAGTAAGAACCTTCTATTACTTAAAGAAAAATACATAAAATACAAACAAAATCTCCCCTCGTTTGAAACCAAAGAACCTGAAGGAGAATAACAACATCAGCCTGTCAAAGATGCATGGATGAAGAACCAAACTAACCTAAGATAAGCATAAGCTTATAGAAACCAATGAAGAAAACCTGAGGAAACAAGACTGATAACAAAGGATGAGAAATTGAGTTACTGGGTAGATCTTATCAGATCTTTTTTCCCCTTCTTCTTATGAAAATCAATCCATCCTGTTGAAGCATCATTAGTGGAACTCTTCAGAACGGCTGCTAACTAATCATCATAAATGCTAGAGCCAAGAGGATCTGAAGGGTTGAAGGGTTGACAAGTTCTGTGTCACTATATGAATGATTAGATTCATGGGGTCGTTTGTGTACAGCATAGAGGGAAACTGGAATCATGGTAGTGTCACATTACATTTCAGAACCAAATTTACTCTAATAAGGTTGAGTCGATAGGATTTATGCACCAAAAGGAGGGTGATCGGGCACTAAAGGGGAAGAAATCTCCTGGGACGCTTTATGAGTATGTTTAGAATCCTGTGAAGAAGAGAAATTCCTGGTATTGTGCTTAGACTCATCCAACCACCTAGTTTTTCCTTCGAACTGAAGGGATAAGTAGAGGACTGGAGAGAAGGGCATGTAGCCTGAAGGTGAGTAATTTTTTGACAAGTTCGACAGTGGAAAGCATTATTATCATAATCAACCAGTTGCAAGAGGATTTCTTCATCCCATTTAAGGAAGGTCTTATCAGGTAGACCCCTACTAATATCAAGTTCCACATAGATGAGGGCAAAGGTGAAAATTCCCTTCTCTATCCTCTTGGAATTAATCTTGATAAACTGGCCAAGAGCATTTCCTATAGAACCAAGAACATTTAGGGTCCAAAAGTGAACTTACAAATTCGAAAGTATCACCTAGACAAGAGTAGGAAAGGATTTCATTGTTGTGGGGTCAAAACCTAGGAACCACGATTGGAAAGAGAGGTCTGCACGAAACCAAAGCCAGGGTCCTTCTGTCATAAAATTTTGATGATCCTCAACATTTTTAAAGACAACCAGAAAGAAACCTTTAGAATAGAGATAAAGGGTGTAGTTTGAAGTCCATGATCGATTCATCCATCCTCTGAGGGTGGTAGAAGCAAGCCAAATCCCATTGAACTGATATATTAGGGCATTCTCATGAAGTATGCTTTCATAGGAAATCACGCTTGGATCTTGGATCTCAATCACTGGAGAATATTCATATTTATCGATAATAAATGTTGATCCATAGATCCCTTTATACATTGATAGATCTTAGTGTTTTGATCGCAATGCGTTAGAGAATGAACATGGATTTTGAGAGATGGATGATCCCTTGAAACCCTTGGCCCCCCCAAGCAATAGAGAGACAAAAAAATTGAGGCATCCTTCACTATTTTGCAGTCCCAAAGCAAAATATCAATGTGGAGCTTCTTCCTCTCGAAAAGGAGAATCTAAGCACTGGGAGGGATTCCCATGCAATTTTGGATCTGGAAATGTAAGGGGGAAACTGGATCTGAAGTGGATGCCTGAAGACATAATGAGGATCTAGAGAAATTTTTCATGAAAATGGAAAAATCCTTCACTGGGAAGAGGCTGCATTGATAGCCAGAATATGGAGGTTGATCTGAAGGGATATCTAGGATATTGAGATCGCATGATGGATGGAGTGGCGTGGGCATAGAGGGTGTAGGAGAGTTGTAGAGGGAGTAGGAGAGTTGGCAGCATCATATGTGAGAGGTGATGAGAATGACATCAAACTCTTTCAACATTTTTGTAACCTTAACTTTATGAAATCTAAATGAGAAACCAAAATTTTGTAATTATTGGAATGAGTCTGCTCAACATGTTGATATTGGTATGGATGTGGTCAACTTTGATCACTTAAAAGGTGTTCCAGTATTAAGATCATTTTTACATGGTGGAATAATTTAGGCATGAAATAGTGTAGAGTGTTGATCTTTTAGAGTCACCATATGGATCAGATGTTAATATTCACGACAGATTCACATAGGTAAGTGTAAACCTAATTCACGACAAACATAATACTACATGAGTTATTATGCATGATGAGGCCTTCAAAATGTTTTTCTTATGTTCCTAAGGTTGAGAGGACCCTAAGGTATTCAAAAACACACTAAGAAACATATCAATAACCCCCCCAAAAAAGCAATGGCTCTTATCACACCATTAGTAGAAGTGCAAGTTTCACTTACATCAAATAGTGACCAAGTTGTATATTTTTAGCAGAATAATGTATGTTAATTAAAAACGTAAATATAAAAAATAATAAAAATATAGAATTATATATCTAAGATTTATGTGGTGGATAATGTTTGAAGAACAAGTTTCCGAAGTCTTCACGATTTCCATTTCTAAGTCGACGTTTCAAATCTTTGGTTGGACTCATCATCATGAGTACAAACAGTCAATGAAAATATTTGCAAATGAGACAATTTGTATAGATGGAGATGAAAGAGGGATCTCAATATATATCTCCATCTATACAAATTTGTATCATTTGCAACTCTTTCCCTCGATCATTTGTTTTGATGATGAATCCAGCTAAGGATTCAAAATGTCGACTCGGAAATGGAGACCATGGAGACTCTAGAAACTTGTTCTTCAAATATACAATTAGTTCGTAATTTTTTTATAAATGAAAATTTAAAGAATTATATAAATGAAAGAAAGAAGAAATATTATTATTATTTTGTTGATTTTAGTTTTGAATATATTTAATTGTATAAATAAATATTTTAATTCAAAATTTTAATATTCACTTTTAAAATTTGAATAATTCAAAGGGAAATTTACATATATCATTAATTTATTTAGGGTTTTATATTCAAAAAAAATTTAGACCACGAGAACAGCAACCTTTCAACAACCAGCAAGCCAAATATACCAGTAACTTGTGACTCAACACGAGCAAAACTTCTGTTGGGTAAGCCTACAGGGGTCACCTACCCTCTCCTGTTTTGAACCTGTGATATATTCAATTTTTACACTGTGAGGGTAGGCTTCAAATGCACTGTTACAAATTCATCACCATTTCGACGAATCAGTGCATGCCACATGTCCATTTAACTTTCCATTGTAAATATCTTCTTCCCAATAAGATTCTTCCACGTTGTTGCACGCTGAAGAAGTTTATGTTCACTGGCGGTTCTGTGTTCAGGTATTGTGTATTGTGTCGGTGAGATCAGCTTTACAATAACACAAGCCATCAAGTAGTGGTGATCATCAGTGTTACAATATATGTATTTTGATCGAAAATGAAAATAAAAAAATATGGTCAGGAAACTCGAATATAAAAATTAAGCAATGAATTGAAATGAAAAGAATAATTTACTCAAATGATTCCAGTGTAAGGCGATTGAATAGAATGTACAGGACCATAAACCCAGACATTAGGATAAGGATTGGTCGTCCCTCGGATCAAGTTGTTGCTGGACAAACCACAATTTTACATAGTAGAATTTGTTCCTCATTCAACAGAAATGGTAGCGATTTGATATTATATTTTACTCATAATTAAAGAGGATTGAGTTGTCTAACATTGAAAATGCTTCAAAATCAAAATAACACACAATAGGTTGAATTGTGACTTTCTTAAGACTACACACATTGTTTTGAATTGTTACTTTATTAAGAGCACACACATTGCATTGAATTATGATTAGAGAGAATGGTCTCCTCATGTCATATACAATGTTTTGATTGGCATCCTATTTGCATAATGGTACGACCCACATAACTGTGAGGGACCCTTACGAATTGGTTGCGTATGTACATGCTTTTTACATTTAAAAAATAATTTACGATGATATTTGCATGGTATATAATAATAACAACCTCTTTCACAAGTATAACCTTGATTGCATCTGTAGATGGCTCTTGAAGGGGTTATAGCAAATTCTAGCTCAACACAACTCCAATGTAAACAAAATGATCTCTTAGTGCTACCTAGAGTTATATTAAAAGGAACAACCATGGAACTCAAAGACATATCTTTCTTATGAGACTTTTACATATTCTCTCTCCATGTTCATGTCTAAAAAAAAATTCTTAGAGTTATCATTATGTTTTCCATGCAAAACTATCATTACTACAAGTAGTGGAGACAATGGTAGACTATATGATGGATGTAGGGAGAAGGATAAGGTAACATCCCTCATCCTTCTCTCCTTCATCACACACTCCATCACAATGCATCTACCTTAGTGGAGTGAATGGTATACTATTTGATGGATGTAGGGAGCAGGATAAGGCAACCTCCCTCATCTTTATCTCCTTCATCACACACTCCATCACAAAGTATCTACCTTGCTAATTGTGTCTTGAAGGAACAAGCATCCTACATGCCCTTAATACACTTCCCTTACATCGTATATAGGAATTTATTCATGAAATGATAATGACAAAGGTGTTTTGTAAATAGTGTTGTCTTTTGTAAAATCAAATTGTTACAATGAAACTCATATGCATAAATTATTAGTAATTTAGAAGGAAGCAATGTCCTATCTCATCACAACACAATGCCTTGTGTAAATGAATATTCACATGTCCATCAATATATGTGTAAAGGAAACTTGAAACAAGCATAGGTTGTTATTATTGCGATATGTCATTGAGTTGAAATATGAATAATATAATTGTTGCATATTAATACATCAGATGTTACAAAATCAATCCACATCCATTGCCAATCATAAGTCTACTTCCTCATATATTCCTAACATAATCCTAGACCCTTGACTTGTAGATGATAAGATTTTCTTGATGTGTTAGTTGTTATGGAAGGGAACTATGACCACGAAAATCCTCTTCAAGTTCAACATGTTGTAGAGATCCTCATGCATGATCTTTAATGACTCATACACCTCGAAAGAAACCACTATTTAGACTTGTTGTGAAAAGTAGCAGTTCTAGAAGGGGAGGTTGTTTTTAATGGCCTTGTGAACCATCATGATCAAATAATATCCCTTTGTGGATGCATGTCGAGGAAGGTATCATGTTGATGTGGTCAAAGTTCCTTCCACAAATCACAATGCATTTTCCAGACTTGTATTATGTCATTATCAACTCAAGAAGTCATAGTTGTGTTAGTGCGGATGTGGCTCTGGGACTTACTTAAATATGGTATGATGGTTTATGTCATTTAGGTTTTATGGTCATTATATGATGATATCTCATGTCAAAAATTAAATAAAATACAACAAATTTACAAAATTAATGTTGTTGGTTGTTTGTTGTTGATGCTTCCTTTTTATTTGAAATATTTGAATAGATGTCAAAATTTCTTGGCATTTTCATTTAAAGGGGAATTATGAGCACTTTTCAAATGGAAACATACCTTAGGAACTCCCAACAATTATAAGGCCCCATGAAATTGAATGATGTGGAGTGCATAACCTCTTTGAGGCAAAACAATCAATGCAAAACATTTGAGCTTCCAAATCATTTGAGTGTCCACTTAAGTATCCACGAGTAGTAGCAAAGCTCAAAATTGGGTGCCCCATCTACCAAAGTACTCATATGTTTAAACCATCCCAAAAAATACTACACATACATAATTGAGATCCTGTGATACAACAAATAAGGTTGTCTTAGTCCCAACCATAAACAAAGAGTCACCACATTGGATGACATTGGGTGGAAGATCATCATGGGGTTGGATCCCAACCTATACCAATAATAATTCAAAAAAAATACTACTCCCTTTTCCACTTCATTGCATCTACCTTTTTTCCCATTTTTTTCTTTCGGCGTTTTATTACATTTTCTGGAGCAATTGCTAGTTTTTACTTGTAATATTCAAGTTTTTACTTTTACAAATTTAAAATTGTTATCTAATATTCAACTTATAAACTTTTTTATTAACTTTAAATGACTAATTAGAACTACACTTAATTTCGTCTAAAGGTGGACCAAAGTGGTGTACACAACCTTGATTGATCTTAGATACTGCTATGAATTACAATTATTCTCACACATCACAATTTCTATACAATAAAATATCATACTAAATTATTGTAAAGATCTTTCATAAATATCAGTAAATACATATCTAGCATAGGTATTTATACTACTATGGTTGATTTATGGAGCCACTAATTATTTTTAATGGTCGATGTCACTAATTTTCATTATTATATAGGAAGACTAGGCAATCTGGCCCATAATAGGAATGTTATTATATATTTTTCATTGGGGTTGATGGTTCGTTACCATAGGTTTGTTAATAAATATATGTGTTTTTGAAGGTTTTATATATATATATATATATATATATATATATATANAAATAATTCTTTGTAAAGTTATAGCTAAGAATTTTTTTTTAGAATTTTTTTAACAATTTTAATTGTTTGAAAATCAATTTAGTGTGTAATTTATATATATATATATATATATATAGTATTTTGCATTGATTGTATAGAAGGGTTAATTGAAGATGAATTTTAGTTAGTCGAAGAATACCCAAACTAAAAATTGATTTTGATGAATTCTAAATTTCAATTAAATTTAAGATATTATTACTAAATTAATTAAGGAAGAGATTCAACTAAAACTAAATATTTAATTAAAAATTATATCACACATCTCTAATTTAAATCATCAATGCATGTAAAAAGAAATCAATGATACACCCACACACAATTGCTTCCACTTCTTGAAGAAATACATGATATCGGGACAAGTTTTAATACATTCTCTTACATGCATGTATAAAGGGAAAGAAATAGATCAATCGATGCCATATCTAAAGAGGGATTACAGTTGGATAAAGGAACCTTTAAGATAGAGGAACATAATGGAGAACAATCCTATCAGTATTATCATCGGCATTTTATGTAAGGCCCGGACATAGTTATTGTACAAGACACTTGATCAACGCTTTGCTATTAGTATTTCTACAGACTTCATCAACACTTCTTTTAGAATAGGTTTTGGTATTTGATGAAGATCACATGCTATAAGAATCTTCCTCTGACACTTTTTGTAGGAAAATATAGCTCCTTTTGTGAATTATGTAATAGAAATCAATGATGTAAATTTAAACAACTACTCCTATGAGACATCATAGGGATGTAATGTGTTGGAACTATTTTTCTAAACAACCTTTTGACTCTTTATCTGAATATATTCCTGACATATATCTGCACTATGTAAATTTATACCTAGATGAGAAATAAAACTATGTTTGTTTTTCGAGCAAAAAAAATCACAAATACATCTCAAATTTGGTTTCGAAATAGATAAATCAATAATGATGTTAATCATTAACATACACACAAAAAAAATATAAATAACATCAACATCAATGTGACATGAAAAGATATAATATACATGAATGTTGATCTCAAAATCTATATGTATGTCAGACATACATGTCAAATATGCCATCATAAATATGAATTAGTGATACATCTCAAATTTAATTTAAAATTAGAAAACATTCATTAATAATATAAAACATAAACATACAAACAATATAATATTTCATAAATAAAGAAACATCAAAAGAAAAATGATACGCAGATGGAACATAAATATGAACAGTAATGTTTTTCAGTTTTCATACCCTAGGTGGCTATTGTCCTATGCCTCATTATTAAGTATATCAGATCTTAAATTTACTTAACAACATAAATCAAATATAAGCATGCATCAATCACACTGATGGCAAAAAATTGCAAACAACTGAAAACAAGCACATAGGAAATATGTCCTCCAAAATCAATTTATCTTTAATGATTCAAAACTTAGAAGGACACCTCAAAACAAAGGATTTTATGCATGTTGGCGAAGAAAAGTGACAAACCAGATATGAGAAAAGTGTTGACAGATATGTTTGTACAATAGTAAGACCTATACTGCATGCATGTATGATTGTACGACATGTATGTACTATAGTATGACTATATGGAAACATGTATGGCTATACAAAAATGCTACGAATTTTTCATGTACCTTGACCCGCTGAAGTTGTACGTCAATCTTCTCACTGTTACTCTATTTTTTGTCTCTCTTGGCCTCTTTCTTTGTCTTCAGACAAAAATGTCTTCATGAAGAATGAACGTGTCTTTTACCTCTACTTTGGCCTACCTTTATATTTTAGCTACAACCCTAATATAGAAAAACTTTAATCTCTCTGTGAGATCAATGGTAAAGATTAGTCTAAATCACTAATGCATTGAAAAATGCACTTTAGTAGACTCAACAACAAAATATAAGACTTTAAGTTTAATAAAGTGAATTACAAAATAGATTTGACTTAGAAAACTTTACACATGTTTGACACAAATTCTACATGGAAGTTCCTGACTGGCTACAAAACATCAACACTCCCCCTTAGCAAAAAAGTAATTTTGCACCAATCCAAGTTTGTTTCTGAATGCTTCAAACTTCCCTTTTGTTAAGATCTTGGTTAGAATAGTTGCAATATGCTGATTTGTGGGTACATACTGGAGCTCCACTGCTCCCTTCTGAATCATTTCTTCAATGAAATGACACCTCATCTCAATATGCTTGGATATTAAATTAAAGGCTAGATTCTCATAGAGTTTGATACAACTCTAATTATCACAATAAATAACCATGGGATCAAACTCCTGATCAAATAGACATGCTAGCAACTTGCGAAGCCAAATGGCCTCACAACTAGTTGTACATGTTGTCATATACTATGAATCCACTAAGCTAAGTGGCACATAAGTCTACTTCCATTTGAACTTGGATATCATCATTGACCCCAAGTTGAAGTAACAACCTAAGGTGATCTTCCTATCTGATGCATTACCTACCCAATATGAGTATGTATACTCATGCAATTTCATGTAATCATCTCCAAGATATCTTGATCTGCACTCCACTATGCCCCTCAAGTATCTAAGCACATTTTTTGTTTCTACCTAACGCTCCTACCTCGGTTCCACCATGGACTAGCTCAAGGTGTTCACTGCAAAACATATATCTAGCCTATTATTGACCAGAAACATCAAAGAACCTATAAGTTGCATGTACAACATTGTATCCACCATATATTAATCTGAAGTAATGACCTTCATCATATTAGTGATCATAGGTGTGGTCATGGGTCTGTCATATGAAATCTGAAATTTCAATTGCATACTTACCTTACCCAAGGAAAATCACCCCTGGTCTCTACCAACCCTCCAGCCCCAAGAAGTAATGCATCAAAATAATTTCCTTTATCTCGAACTCAACTATCGTATCTAACTTGCACCCTGGAATGAGCTTCTTTGAACCTGTGATAAACAACTCATCTACATGCAACACCAAAATGAGTAGATCGACCTCAACAAATGTGAAATATAAGTTGAGATCTACTTCACTTTTGGTGAAGGCCATGTTATGCAAGTATCTGTTGATCCTAGAATACCATGCTTCCAGTACCTTCTTGAGTCCATAAATGTCCTTTTTATCTTGCACACATGGGACTCCTTCCCATTGACCTCAAATCCCTGAGGCTACTCGATGTACACTTCTTCCTCGATTATCCCATTAAGGAAACATGTCTTCACATCCATATGATGTATCCTCCATCCTATGATAGAGAGTAAAGACATTATTTATTTAATGGAAGTGTACCTGATGACTGGAGCTAATGTATCATTGTAATCCACTTCCTCTTTCTAGGACAATCCTCTCACCACAAACCTCACCTTGTACTTCTCTATGCTGCCATCTGGCGCGTGCCTAATCTTGTAGATCCATCTAGAAGTCGCCACTGACTTCCCCTCCTGTCTAGGCACAATGTCCTAAACATCATTATTCATGATGGAAGTGTTCTTCTCCACCATGGCATTCCTCCAAACCTGTTAGTGGACTGCCTCATGAAAATTGGTCGAAGAATTTAGCATGAATAGTGTAGGGTGTTCAGTTTTGATATTTTAAAGGCACCATATGGATCGGATGTTAATACAAAAGTGTTGCCATACTAATCATGTGGTATAAATATTCACATAAGTAGGTGTGAACCTAATTCACGACAAACATTAATACTACATAAGTTATTATGCATGATGAAGCCTTGGAAATGCTTTTTTTACGTGCATAAGGTTGAGAGGTCCCTAAGGTAGTCAAAAAAACACTAAGGCACATATCAATAACCCCCATAAGAATCAATGTTCCTTATCGCACCATTAGTAGAAGTGCAAGTTTCAATTACATCAAATACTGACCAAGTTATAAATTCTTAGTAGAATAATGCATGTTATTTAAAAACTTAAATATAATCAATATTAAAAATATAAAATTAGAGATATAAGATTTTGGTTGTGGATAATGTTTGAAGAGCAAGTTTATGGAGTCTCCACGATTGCTATTTCTAAGTCAGTGTTGTGAATCCTTAGTTGGATTCATCATAAATACAAATGATCAAGGGAGAGAGTTGCAAACAAGGCAAATTTGTATAGATGGAGAGGAAAGAGGGATCTCCATCTATACAAATTTGTATCTTCGTCTATACAAATTTGTCTCGTTTGCATTTGTTTTCCTCTATTGTTGGTCCTAATGATGAATCCAACCAAGGATTTAAAACGTCGACTCAGAACTGTGGAGACTCGAGAAGCTTGTTCTTCAAATATACAATTAGTTTGTAATTTTTTTATAAAAGAAATTTAAAGAATTATATAATTAAAAGAAGGATTTTATTATTATTATTATTATTTTATTGATTTTGATTTTGAATATATCTAATTGTATGTTTAATATTCATTTTTGAATTTTGAATAATTTAAAGGGAAATTTACATATATCATTCTTTTATTTGGGGTTTTGTCTTCAATTTTTTTACTTGTAATATTCAATTTTTTACTTTTACAAATTTAAATTTGTTTAATATTTAACTTCTAAACCTTTTTATTAACTTTAAAGTACTAATTAGAACTACGCTTAATTTGGTCTAAGGGGGGACCAAAGTGGTTTACACAACTTTGATTGATATAAGATACTTCTATGAATTACAAGTATTCGTATACATCATCATTTCTCTACAATAAAATGTCATACTAGATTATTGTAAATATCTTTCATAAATCTCAATAAATACATATCTAACATAGGTATTTATATTATTATGGTTTATTTATGGAGCTACTAATTATTGTCATTGGTTGATGTCACTAATTTTCAATATTACACAAGACTACTGGGCAATCTTACCCATAATAGGAATGTTATTATATATTTTTCATTGGGGTTGAAGGTCGGTTGCCATAAGTTTGTAAATAAATTTATGTCTTTT
>LPNX010937895.1:520817-547710 GCA_001517045.1 Pseudotsuga menziesii
GACATTGATTCTAATGGAAGGAGATTCCAAGAGACACCGTCAGATGTTGTAGCTACCATGAGAAGCTTGATTAAGGCCCAAGAAGAGCAGCATCAGTTGAATGCTGCAATGTTGCAGAGTTTGACAGACTTGCAAAGGAAGATAGATTCTGGACGAGGTACAGCAAGACCAGAAGGCAATAAGAGCAGCACTAGGAGAAGGAGAAGGACTTCTAGTGGATCATCTGATTCTGAAGAATCCAATGGGGATTCAAGTTCTTCTTCTCGTAAAAGGAAAAGAAAGAGACACCATAGGGATCTCTCTCGAGATGAATTTAAGAAAGCTAAACCTCCTACATTTGATGGTGAGGTGAAGATTGGACAAGAGGCTGAAGCTTGGCTTCTTGGCATAAAGAAGTACTTTCAAGTGCATGACTATTCAGGAAACATGAAGGCAATAGTTTCCATATTCAATATAAATGGAAGAGCATCCATTTGGTGGGAACACTTCAAGCAAGTGAAGAGGATCATTGAAAGGAGGCTTAAGTGGAAATAGTTCAAGAAGTATTTCAAGCAAAAATACCTCTCTGACAGGTATTATGATGACAAGATTAAGGAGTTCCATGAGCTGAGATTGGGACAGCAGACCATGGAAGAGTATGCTAATAAGTTTTTGGATCTATTGAGGTATGTCCGGTACATCAGAGATGAAAAAGTAAAGGTCCAGCGTTTTCTGAGTGGATTACCTCAGTGTTACAAAGATAGAATTGAGTTCTATGAACCTAGAACTCTTGAAGAAGCGATAAGAAAGGCTAAGTATTGCTATGAGCAAAGCCAAGGTAAGCCAGATTTCCATAAGGCATGGAAAGACAAGAAGAATGAGAAGTTTGACCAAAGAAAGAAAGGTTTCAAACCTTCTAGCTTCAAGAATCAGCAAAAGCAGCCCTCCCAAGCTGCGAGTAAGCCGGTTGGAGTGATAGGAGAAAAGCCTAAGGATCCACAACAGAATAGAGGGCCACTTCAGTGTTGGAAATGTGGAGGACCCCACATGCGCAGAAATTGTCCACTCGAGAACGAGGGTGCAAGGACAGCTTATAATGTTCAAGAAGCAAAAACAGTGGGTCAAGTAGCAAGGGCAGTTCCTAGGATTTATGCAGCACTGGAGGACTGTCAAGTGGATCACCAGTTAACTGTGGTTGAAGTAGCAGGTAAGATTGTTGAGCAATCTATTTCTATTTTGATTGACCCTGGTTCTATGCAAAGTTACATTACTCCTAGAGTAGTGGAGATTTGTGCTTTTAAGAAAGTAAAGCATAGGAAGTCTTGGTTAGTTCAGCTAGCCACTGGAACTAAGAGAAAGGTCAGTGAAATGATAGAGAAAGGTCATGAATGGGTTGGTCACTTGTATAGACCTGAATGTGCTACCGCTTGGTTCCTATGATGTTCTCATTGGAATGGATTGGTTAGAAGCTCACAAGGTGAAGCTTGACGGTCACAATAAGACTTTCGAATGCATGGATGAAGAAGGGAACCTCGTGGTTGTGAAAGGTATTCCAAAGGCGATTTCAGTAAGGCAGGTTTTAGCAATGCAGTTAAAGAATTTCTATAGGAAGGGTTTCCAGTTGTATGCAGCTCACATTTTGGAAACATCAGGACATGAAACTTCGAGGTTGGAGGACTATCAGGTGTTACAGGAATTCAGGGATGTGTTTCCTGATGAGATTCTAGGGCTTCCTCCAAAGAGGGACATTGACTTCACAATTGAACTTGTGCCAGGAGCAGCACCAGTGTACAAGGCACCCTACAGGATGAGTACACCGGAGATGCTAGAATTGAAGATGCAACTGCAAGAGTTGTTGGAAAAGAAGTATATCTGACCGAGTGTGTCTCCTTGGGGAGCACCAGTTCTGTTTGTAAGGAAGAAAGATGGTACACTTAGGTTATGCATTGATTACAGACAGTTGAACAAGGTTACTGTGAAGAATAAATATCTTTTGCCTAGGATTGATGACCTCTTTGATCAAGTGAGAGGAGCAAGGGTATTTTCCAAGATTGACTTAAGGTCTAGTTACCATCAGGTGAGAATCAAGGATGAAGACATTCATAAGACAGCCTTCAGGATGAGGTATGGGCATTATGAGTTTGTAGTGGTACCGTTTGGTCTCACGAATGCACCAGCTACATTTATGTGCCTCATGAATAGTGTCTTCAGCAGGTATTTGGACAAGTTTGTGCTTGTTTTCCTTGATGGCATTCTCGTTTACTCTAAGAATGAGGAAGAGCATGAAGAGCATTTGAGACTGACATTGAGTTTGCTCAGGGAGCATCAGTTGTATGCAAAACTAAGCAAGTGTGACTTCTATAGAGAAAGAATTCAGTATTTGGGACACATTATCTTAGAGGAGGGTATATCTGTGGACCCCGAAAAGATAGAAGCCATTACGAATTGGCCTACTCCAAGAAATGTGACAGATGTAAGATCTTTTATGGGACTTGCAGGATACTACAGGAGATTCATTGAGGGATTTTCCAAAGTTGCACATGCAATCACTTCTTTGCAAAAGAAGGGGATGGAGTTCGAATGGACATCGAGGTGTGAAGAAAGTTTCCAACAGTTGAAGAATCTTCTCACCAGTGCACCAGTATTGAATATTGTAGATCCAGAGAAATATTTTGTGGTGTGTACCAATGCATGCGATCAAGGGCTTGGAGGAGTCCTTATGCAAGACAACCACGTGATATGTTATGAGTCAAGAAAGTTGAAGGAGCATGAGAAGAACTATGCCACTCATGATCTAGAGCTTGCAGCCATAGTACATGCTCTCAAGATGTGGAGACATTACTTGATGTGCAGGAGATTTGAGCTCAAGACAGATCATTGTGGACTGAAGTACCTATTTGATCAGCCTACTCTGAATGCTAGGCAAGCAAGATGGCTGGAGTTTTTATGTGAGTTTGATTTTGAAATCAAGCACATAAAGGGAAAAGAGAATAAGGTAGCTGATGCACTCAGCAGGAAAGTGCAAGAAATGCATGTGGCATCTCTTAGTATTTACCAATCAGATTTGAGGCAGCAGATTGCTAATCATGTTGCCGGAGATGAACTGTATGAACAAGTAAAAGACAAATTGTAGCAGCAAAGTCTCGAGAAGAGGTATGAGGGATATAAATTGGAAGAAGATGGACTTCTCACTTATAAAGGTAGAATTTATATTCCAGATGTAGTAGATTTGAGGAGAGTTGTTATGGATGAAATCCATCAAGCTCCATATTCTAGTCACCCAGGATATCAGAAAACAATCGCTACAGCTAGAAAGCAGTACTTTTGGCCAGGAATGAAAAAGGATATGGCTGAGTACATTTCAAGATGTATGAAATGTCAATAGGTAAAGGTTGAGCATCAACATCCAGCAGGTTTGTTGCAGCCTTTTCCAGTTCCAGAATGGAAATGGGAAGTTATTTCCATGGATTTTATTACAGGATTGCCAATGACTTGGAGACAACATGATTCCATCATGGTTGTGGTAGACAAGTTGACTAAGGTAGCACATTTTATACCAGTGAAGTCTACGCATATGACGGATGACATTGCAAAGATCTTCATGAAGGATATTTTCAAATTGCATGGATTGCCGAAGGCAATAGTGTCTGATAGGGATGTCAAGTTCACTTCCAACTTTTGGAAGGGGTTGTTTGCAGACTTGGGTACAAAGCTAAACTTCAGCACTGCATACCATCCTCAGACAGATGGCCAGACAGAAAGAGTTAATCAGGTACTTGAAGACATGCTTCGCATGTACGTAATGGGAAAACCAACCAAGTGGGAAGATTACTTGCACTTGGTAGAGTTTGCTTATAACAATGGACATCAGGCATCCTTGGGGATGAGTCCGTATGAAGCTTTGTATGGAAGAAGGTGTAGGACACCAGTGACTTGGGATAATCCAGTGAACCGGATTGTGCTTGGACCAGAATTTCTCAAGGAAATGGAGCAAGAGGTTGTAAAGATCAGGCAGAACCTAAAAGCAGCACAGGACAGACAGAAAAGCTATGCCGATAAGCATAGGGTGAACAGGGATTTCAGTGTTGGGGATCATGATTACCTCATAGTGAGGGCAAGGAAGAGTTCCTTGAAGCTTGGAAGTTGTGCCAAGTTGTCACCAAGATATTGTGGGCCGTTTGAAGTGCTTGAAAGGATAGGGCCAGTTGCATATAGACTTGCATTGCCTGCTAGCACTAGAGCTCATAATGTTTTTCATGTTTCTTTGCTTAAGAGATATGTACATGATCCTAACCATGTGATAAATTGGGATGTGATTCAGGTGGAACCCGAGGGAGAGTTCCGAATCGAGCCAATGCCAATCCTTGACAGGAAGGTCACAATGCTCCGAAACCGAGCCATAGGTTAGGTAAAGGTGCAATGGGAGCACTTCGGACCTGAAGAGGCTACATGGGAGCTGGAGGATGCCATGCGATTGGCACATCCATTTTTGTTCAATTCTACGGAACACTGAGGCGATACCAGTGTAGCATTTTGTTCAAATTTTGTAAAGCACTGAGGACAGTGCTATTGAAGGGGGAGGGGAATGTAATTTCCTAGTTTTGACCCCGTTACATTAGATGTATATGATGTATAAATTGTAAATGATCAGGGTGTGGAGATAAAGGCCAAGGCCCCACCATTGATCGGTTATGTTATGTTTTGGATTTTAATTGTCACCGATGGTATATCGGGGCATGCTTCATACATTATGACAGTCATCATGTAAATATGCATCTATAATTAAAAATGAACCCGACCAGCTACGATCGCGGCAACTAAAATGAGAAAGGGGCATGATTTTCACAAGGATAGGGGTGGGGGAAATTGTCAACCTTGGCCAATGAGAGAAAAACCCATATGTCTTCTTCCTTTGTTTTATTCCAACCACTTTCATTAAGAAAGGCTGCTGGTGGTTGAGGCAGTTATGATCTTGGAAGTGGGGTGGCAGGACTGTCAGTCCTCACCCACACGCACACTCTACCCATGATTTTGTTGTTCATCCTTTCACGCAGATCTTCTTCTCTCCACGACTGTGTTGAAGGCTCACGCACTTCCAATTTTCACGTCCTTCCTGTTGTTTGTTCATCCACGGACAAAAACGGATTTGTTTTTCCTCACGCGGGACATCCATTGTCTGTTCATTCCTCACAGGGTTGGATTGTTTTCCACGCACAGGATTTTCCTGGTTTTTATCCATGTATTTTTCCTCTGCGGATCTACGGATGGTTTGGCTGTATTCTTCCCTCACGGACTGATTTGTGGGCCCTGCGTTGTCGTTTTCATTCACGCCCAGTCTAGGGAACTATAATCTCTTTCCCATCATGGTCTATGTATGTTTTCTCGGAGACTTCATTGCCCAAGGACAGGTTGAGTTTTCCCCACGTTGTGAGCCACGTCCACTGATGCATTTCGGGGGCTGTTAATTTCCCCAGGCCATGAGCTATGTTTGTTGTTACGTTTGGGGACTGTTGTAGATGGTTTGAAGTCATTTTACCTGGTTTAAGTTGTGATATATAAATTGATTTCCTGAGTGCAATGGTTGGTCTTCGGACTGTATTGGGAGCAGGGATGGGGGCTTAGTTTTGCTTGATAAACCTGGTGGTTGGAAACCACACAGACAGAGCTAGAGGGCTGGCCTTATTCTCCATCACCCCCTGAATAGCACTGGAAGGGAATGCAGGGCCTAAGGGACTGTGTAGCAGAGAAGGGACTGATTCCTTGTGTTGGGTGTGTTTGGGTGTCTTAGAGGTCAGGCTAGTTCTGGTGTAGGTGTTCCTGGCTCTGTAATGAGCTCACTAGCTTAGCATTGAGCCTTTCCCAACTCCTTGATGGCCTGATAAACCCAACTTTGTTGGCTTGGCTGTGTGTTTTTGTGTATCCTTGGCTACGTGTAAGCCTCTTGTTCCCTTATTCCTTTGAGAATCATGCCCAGCTCGGGGGTGGCAATGTTGCTGAGAGATTAAGGAGCACGTTGGCCTATGGTTGGATGGAACATTGCAGCAACGTAGCTGGTTGCGGAATGAATTCATCTTAAGATAAGTAATCTTGTCCATTTTTACTTCTGCAACTATACTTACTGTTAATGAATGTAATGAACATGTCGAATGCTTGTAGAAATGTATGTGGTTTTAGCTGTGTATGACAAATGAATGGAATCTGTGCATGTTTCACTGTAATGCATTTCCCTGCAGCATTCTCTTTATGCAATTTTTATCATGTACGTGTTCATGGGGCTCTTAGCCCGCTTTAGCCCGTTGTGATTAAAGTTTGGGTCGCGTCCTCTACGCTGGTCAGAGGCATGGGGATGTGACACCCTTTATCAAGTCAGGATGAACAATATTGAAGAGACATTGAAGCATAGGACTCAGGCATGGTGGAATAACGCAGGGGTATGTAGTTTTGTTGCTTTTCCTACTCTCTTTGTATATACCATCTGGGAGGCTCGTAGTAGAGCGATTTTTAAAAATATTTGGACCCCAACTGACATCACATCAGCCCTGCTGGTGCAGAAGGCCCAAGAACACAAATCATCCCCGAAACAAAGAAAAACTTGAGCTGTCACAACATCGTTTTTTGAAAAAATCTATCCTTGGGCCTTCTTTGATGGTGCCAGCTAGGGAGAACCACCCATAGGTGTCTAAGTCTGTGATTGACTGGGAAATTGGTAAAAATAACATCAGAGCACCGTATTTGCACAACTTGTTAAAGGCAATTCGTGCACTCCGACCAGCCTTTGAAGTAGTTTTTTTCAATCACATATACAAAGAGCATAATGCATAAGCAAATACCTTGTCAAAGCTAGCCTTAGCCATTCAGCTAGAAATCATTGAAGGTGAGGTCGCCATTGACGGCGAAGTCTCTCTGTTTTACACCCCAATCTGACAGGAAAAATGGTGAATTTTTTTTGTAACAGCAGACAAGGTTTTTTGAAAGGTTGCATTTATGTAGCACAAGGATAAATTGAATGGTGTTTCCATAACAAGATTCTGGAAGAACGATCAGGCAGAACATTCAACATCAGTTTTGAGGAAGAATTAGTGATGAGCAACGTTCAAGTAGAATGTTATTTTTCCTCTTATGTTGTAAGTATGTATAGAGAGATGTGGAAAGATGCTTAGGCAGAACAATGATTTAAGCTCTTTCAAGCAATACAATGCTGTAAGCTCTCATGAGCAGTTCAAGTTATTCTATGAATAAAGGTTTTTTTTTCTCTGGAAAATATATATATAGTATCTCATCATTAAAAAACAAAAAGGGTTCACAATTACTGAACATTGATATATTTCATCTAAATCTTTCATCAAAGATTATAAATTATTTTTTGTAAGGTTATAGCTAAGAATATTTTTTATGATTTTTAAACCATTTTAATTATTTGAAAATCAATTGAATGTGTAATGTCTTTATATATCTAGTAGTTTGCATTGATTGTATGGAAGGTTTGATTGAAAATAAATTTTAGTTAGTTGAAGAATACCCAAAAGAAATAAATTATTTTGATGAAATCTAAATTTTTATTAAATTTAAGATATTATTACTATATTAATGAAGGAAGAGATTCGAACTAAAATTAAATATTTAATTAAACATTATATGACACATCTCCAATTTAAATCATCTATACATCTTAAAAGAACTCAACAATACATCCACACACAGTTGCTTCCACTTCTTGAAGCAATGCATAATATCAAGACAAGTTTTAATACATTCTCTTGCATTCAGGGAAATAAACATATCAGTTGATTCCCTATCTAAAGAGGGAATATAGTTGGATAAATGTATCTTTAAGATAGAGGAACATAATGGAGAACAATCCTATCAGTATTATCATCGGCCTTTTATGGAAGGCTCGTACATAGTTATTGTATAAGACACTTGATCAACACTTTGCTATTAGTTTTTCTGCAGACTTCATCAGCACATTTTTTAGAATAGGTTTTGGTATTTGATGAAGATCACGTGCTATAATACTCTTTGGCAGACACTTTCTACAAGCATATATATCTCCTTTTTTTTGAATTATGTAATAGAAATCAATGATCTAAATCTAAACAACTACTCCTATGAAACATCAAAGGGATGTAATGTGCTGGAACTTTTCTTCTGGCATCCTTTTGACTCTTTATCTAAATATATGATTGACATATATTTTCACTGTGTAATTTTATACTCTGATGAGAAACAAATTTAAGATCTTTTTTTTAAGCAAAAAAAAATCATTGATACTTCTCAAATTTGGTTTTGAAATAGATAAGTCAATAATGATGTTAATAATTAACATACACAACAAATTTTATAAATAACATCAACATCAATGTGACATGAAAATACATAATATACATGAATGTTGATCTCAAAATCAATATATATGTTAGACATGCATGTCAAATATGCCATCATAAATTTGAATTAGTGATACATCTCAAATTTAATTTAAAATTAGAAAAAAACCCAATAATAATATAAATCATAAATATTCAAACAATATAATATTTCATAAATAAAAAAACATCAAGATCAACACGATATGCAGAGGGAACATAAATATGAACATTAATATTGTTAAGTTTTTATATCCTAGGTGGCTATTGTCCTATGCCTATTTATTAAATAAATGAAATCTTAAATTTACTTAATAACATAAATCAAATCTAAGCATGCATCAATCACACTGATGGCGGAAAAATACAACAACGAAAACAATCACATAGGAAAATTTTCCTCCAAAATAAATTTATATTTAATGCTTCAAAACTTACAAGGACATCTCAAAACAAAGGATTTTATGCATGCTGACGAAGAAAAGTGACAAACAAATCTGAGAAAACTAATGGTAGATCTGTCCATACAATAGTACGACATGTACTGCATACATGTATGATTGTACAACATGTTTGTACAACAATGTGACTATATGGAATTATGTATGGATGTACAAAAATGCTACATGTCATGTACTTTGACCCCCTAAAGTTGTAGGTCAATCTTCTCTCTATTGCTCTATTTTTCATCGATCTTGGCCTCTTTCTTTGTCTTCAGACAAAAATGTCTTCATGAAGACTGAATGTGTCTTTTCCCTCTACTTTGAACTACCTTTATATTTAGTTGCAACCCTAATCTATGAAAACTATAATCTCTCGATGAGATCAATGGTTGAGATTAGTCTAAATCACTAATGCATTGAAAAATGCACTTTATTAGACTCAACAACAAAATATAAGACTTTCATTTTAATAAAATGAATTACAAAAAAGATTTGACTTGGACAAATTCGCAGATGTCTGACACAAAAACTATGTGGAAGTTCTTGTCTAGCTACAAAACATCAACACTCCTTCTTAACAAGGAAGGAATTTTGCACCAATCCAAGTTTGTCTATGAATGCTTCAAACTTCCCTTTTGCTAAAGGCCTGGTCAGAATAGTTGCAACTTGTTGATCTGTGGGTACACCTGGAGATTCACTTCTCCCTTCTAAATAATTTCCTGAATGAAGTGATACCTCATCTAAATATGCTTAGATCTATCATGAAAGACTGGATTCTTAGAGAGTTTGATACAACTCGAATTATCACAATAAATCACCATGGGATCCAACTCCTGATCAAATAGACATGCTAGCAACTTGTGAATCCAATTAGACTCACAACTAGCTATACTTGTTGTCATATGATCTACATCCACTAAGCTAAGTTCAATAAATCTACTTCTAACTGAACTAGGATATCATTGTTAATCCCAAGTTGAAGCAACACCCTGTGGGGCTCTTCTTATCTCATGCATTATATACCTACCCAACCTAAGTCTATATACCCATGCAAATTCACCTCACCATCTTTAATGTATCTTGGTCCATACTCCACTATGGACCTCAAGTATCTACGCACATGTTTTGTTGCTACCTAATGCTCCTACCTTGGTTCCAGCGTGAACTATCTCAAGGTGTTCGGTAGAAAATATATATATGGCCTATTATTGACCAAAAACATAAAAGAACCTATAAGTTGCATGTACAATGTGGGATCCACCACATATTAATATTAATTAGTGACCTTCCTTGTATTAGTGATCATAGGTGTGGCCATGGTTTTGTTGTATTCCATATGGAATCTCTTTAGGATCTCAACTGCATATTTACCCTACCCAAGGAAAATATCCCTTTGTCTCTACCAAACCTACAACCCCAAGAAGTAATGCATCGCAGTAATGTCCTTCATCTTGAACTCATCTATCATATCTTCCTTGCATCCAGCAATGATCTTCCCTGAACCTATAAGAAACAAGTCATCTACATGCAACACAAAATGAGTAGATCAACCTCATAAAATTTGAAATATAAGTTGATATCTACTTCACTTTTTGTGAATCCCATGCTCTGCAAGTATCCATTGATCCTGGAATACCTTGATTTTAGTACCTACATGAGTCCATACATGTCATTTTTAGCTTACACACATGGTACTCCTTCCCATTGACCTCAAAGCCCTGAGGCTACTTGATGTACACTTATTTTTCGATTATCCCATTGAGGAAAGATGTCTTCACATACATCTGATGTATCCTCCATCCCATGATAGAGACTAAATACATTATTTCTTTAATGGAATTTTACCCTATTACTGGATTAAATGTCTCATCATAATCCATTCCTTCTTTTTGGGAGAATCTCTCACCACAAACCTTACCTTGTGCTTCTCTCTGTTCCCATATGGTGCATGCCTAATATTGTAGATCCATATAGAAGTCACCACTGACTTCCCCTCCAGTCTAGGAACAATGTCCTAAACGTTATTCTTCATGATGGAAGTATACGCCTCTACCATGGCATCCCTCCAAACATGTTGCTCGATTGCCTCCTGAAAACTGGAGGAATCAAAATATATGATATCGCTCATTAATGACATGTAGCTTAGAAACTTCTTCGGATGTGTGTTCTCCCTGATTGAGCTCTTAGGATTCTCAATGTCTCTATGAACCATCAAATTCTCCTGACAAAAATGGTAGTATTTGGTGGTTCCTCCTTTGGGTTTGAAGGTTATTGTCCTGAATTTAAAGTCGTTGGTGACCCTGGCTCAACCTTCGAAGCTTCCCGCTCCTAATCCTCTATCACTGGCAAGGGATCATGATACTTCATGGATGCAAAATCTTCCTCAAACTTTACATTCTTGCTTACAATTATCTTCCTCTCTCCTATAATATAGATCTTGTAATCCTTTGAGTTCCCACTATAAACAACAAATAAACTATAACTGCTAGAGTGCTCCAACTTGGTCATCTTCTAAACTTGTATATTGATGCAAATTGGAAAACCAAAGAAGAGGAAATGACTCACCTTTAACTTAGCACCAGTGAATTCCTTCTCTAGTTTATTTTCCCCCAAAACCTTATGAGGACACCTATCTTGGATGTAAATTGTTGCATTACAAGCCAATGCCCATAGAAACATCAACAAATCCTTGTCATGTACCATGGCCTTACCATCCCCTATGAAGGATCAATTATTCAACTCTGTAATCCTGTTATGTTGTGGGTTGTACAAAACAATGAATTCCCTCTTGATTCCTACATCCTTGCAGAAATCCTTGAAATCATTGGAGGTATACTCACCCCCATTATCTGATCTCAAATCGTTGATCTTCTTCCCAATCTATTTCTCCAAAAGAGCTTTTAACTCTTGAAAATTGTTGAAGACTTCATCCTTAATCTTTAATAAGTAGATCCATGTTTTACGAGAGAATTCATCAAATAAGGAATCATAGTATAGGATTCATGTGATTGATGCTACTAACAACTGTCCACATGCATCCTATGACATACCCAAATAACCTATTCAAAATGCATATATATACAAAAAATCAATGTAATTTCTTTCACATGAATTTTTGCTATAACCTTTCATAAAAATTCATCCTTAATCTTAAAAGTAAACAACAATAATTTCCGCAAGGAAATACAACCTTCTACAATTAAATCCACTTCTGCAATCAAAAGAATCGTTTCCACACTGAAACTTCCTTTTCCAACTTTCGCCTTCCTCAATTCTCAATGTGGCTTGTGGAAGGTAGAATTCTGCAAAACACTACCGTGATTTCCTTCCTTTCCACGTTCCACTGCGGAAATAGGAAAACCTATATGATGGAATCATCTCACCCCATTTCGCCTTCCGCCTTCTACTGTAGGAATCAGAAACTTAACAAGAGAAGGAATCATTTATTCCACATTTTCCTTCTGCTGCGGACTGCGGGAATCAGAAACTTAACATGCAACGGACTCATTTATCCACATTTCCGCCTTCCGCTGCGAACTGCAGGAATTGAAAACTTGACAAACGACGAAATCATTTATTCCACATTTCCACCTTCCACTGTGGAATGTAGGAATCGAAAACTTAACATGTGGCACACTCATTTATCCACATTTCTGCCTTCCGCATTCTGCCTTTCCACCTTCCGCTATGGACTGCAGGAATCAAAAACTTGACAAACGACAAAATCATTTATCCGCATTTTCTCCTTCCGCATTCTGTTGCGAAAATCAGAAACTTAATATATGACACCTTCATTTGTTCACCTTCGACAGACGGACTCCGGATCATGGAAACCAACACTTGGCCTCATTTCTCTTTTTATTTTCTTCGTCCCACCTTCTGCCTTCCACTGCAGATTCCAGGGTGCGAAAACATACACTTTACCTTAGAATTTTTGGCTCTTTTCCACCTCCTCCTTTCCACTTAACTTCTTATGCATCGTTGATCTATCTACCTCCATTCATCCGACAATTGATTCTATCTGCAAGTTAACCTTTCCTTTCAATGCTAAAATTCTTAAGTCTGAGTGTCTTACCTTGGCTAAATCCTCCACATCCGTTGATCTTTTCCTTTATACAATCTAGACCCTCCATTCCTTATTCTTCCTTTCACTAGCATAAACCTTTTCTGGGGAAAATGTCAGAGGAAAATAACAAATCCCACTAGCCTAAACCTTTTCTGGGGAAAATGTCAGAGGAAAATAACAAATCCCATTCAAACTATAAGTATTATACATTCTCTCCATTAAGCCTGGGATGGTTCAACCTAGAACAAAGCTCAAGCCTCCCCACAAGAAACTATTACACTAGATGCTCAATCCAGGGAAAAAAACCAGTATGCAAGTAAATCTTTACAGAATGTTATGACACCATTAAACAACCCAAAACTTAAAACAATTCACAGTCATTCAAACAAAGCAGGAGTATCCATTTCCAGAAACTAAGTCCACCTACAAGCTCCAGGGGATTGGTAAATAGAGTATGTGCATTCCTTCTTCAGTGATCTAGGCATCCCATGCAGTCATTACCATTCCCAACAGATTCAAGAGTACTCCTCTTAGGAGAATGAAAAAACCCAAGTGCAGGGCATCAACAGGTAGGGTATCATCCACTAAAAACTACATAACCAATGCAATCATATTCATAGCAGAACACACCCATTTATCAACAATACTTTCAACAATAAACCTCAGGCATTCTCTTATCATTACAGCAACACTAAAACATACATTCATACATCTACAGACACGCCCTAAGCTCATCAACCAAAGGAAATCATACAACATGCTAGTTGTTGATCTATTTGTAACTTCAGAATGTATTCACTTGTATATCTTATGTATTATACCCCGATGTTTATTCTAGGAAGTGTCTGTAATGTATTTGAGTCATGTCATGCCCCGATGTTCCTATCGAGAGATTCAATAATGTAAACAAGTCATGTCAAATCATTGTGGGTAACCCTCCTATTGATCAAGGGTTAAAGTTCCCGCAATTGTGGGTCCCTAGGGTTATTAGACTCTCCTAGAGAAGTCGTCCCTAGTGAGTTATAGTCAAGTCGGGAATTAGTATAAATAGAGAGTGATCCTCTCTATTTATCACACATTCACTCACACTTAGTTGTAGCACATAGTTGAGAGAGAAGAAGTTGTTGGGACTAGAAAGAAAGAGACTACTGCTGTCGGGAGATCATCTTACTGTTTTTGGGGTTTTGCTTTTGGTGTTGATTCTATCTCTGAGGAAGTTGTGGGGTTTTCTCCTTTATGGTTTCTCTGAGGAGAAACATTGAGTTCGTTGTCTCTTGTGTTTGACTGTTGTGCTTGTTATTCTCTCAGTTAAAGATCCTAATATAATGCTAGCTTGAATGACAAAAATATAACATGTTATCAAAGCTAACCTGAGAAGAAGACATTGTGTAGCTGTGAAAATTAGGGATTCCTACTTTTTGGATCTCTCTCCACATATTTTCAGCAAAAGAAGGTTGGGCTGACTCTCCTCTCTAGGGCGCATCTTTCTATCGAAGCAGAATTTGATTCTGAGCATTTTCAGTTTTTGACCCGACACTGCTGCCAAAAATTAGGGCTTTCCACAGAATTGGATTTTTTTAGTGAGCCCAGGCCTGGATTGATCTCCTCCTCAAAATCGAATTTTAGAGATCAAGATCAAAGTTTTTGGTTGGACAAAACTCTGGAAAATTCAAACCCTAATCTGCTCCTGAACCAGCTCTGCATAATTTCAGCTCTAGATCCAGATCCGACATCTTAACCTGGTAAGATATAAATATTTTGTATTTCTATTTGAGGTTCTCAGTTAAGATGTCTCATCATACCAATCTTGATGAAAATCTTGAGGGAGTTGATAACTTCTGATCCTGGAAGTATAGGATCTCCCTAGTCCTAGAAGAAAATGAGTTGGACTCCTACATCAATGAGGAGGTTCCAGTTCCATAGGGAGAAGCGGCTAAGGCCTTACACAAAAAGAAGTTGGTCATGGCTAAGAGGATTATTGTTGATTCAATCAAAGATCACCTCATACCACAGGTGTCCTCCCCAAAAACACCTAAATCTATGTTTGATGCCTTGACCAAACTGTTTGAAGGAAAGAACATAAACTGGAAGATGACTTTGAGGAACCAGTTGAAGAATGTGAAGATCTAGACTGCAGAGACCATACATTCATACTTCACAAGGGTTTCCCATATCAAAGAACAAATTGAAGCAGTGGATGAAGAAGTGGAGAATGTAGAGATTTTAATGACCACCTTGAATGCTCTCCCTAGATCATGGGACTCCTTTATTCAAGGGATCTGTGCCAGAAAGAAGCTAGTCAAATTTAGCAGACTATGGGAAGAATGCTCTCAAGAAGAAGCTCGAATAGCAGCTCGAGAAGAAAATATGGGAAGTGAAGATCAAGCTCTCACAGTACACTCCAAGAAAATCAAAATAAGTTCTCATCATGCCATAGGTAATCACTTCCATAAAAATAACACTAGAAAATATTTGTCTAAAATCATATTAAAGGGCCATCCAGAACAAGCCTTGATCCATGACACTACCTCTTGCAAACAAAGTTGTTGAAGGACTTCCAGAAATCCAGTCAAAACATGACGGTGTCTGCAAAGGATGTGCAAAAGGAAAGAACACAAAGAAGACATTTCCAAGTAGCGAGAGCAAGGCAAAAGGAATCTTGGAAATCATTCACTCCGATGTATGCGGTCCAATGTCATCCAGTTCATTAAGCAGGTATGTATACTATGTTTCTTTTATTGATGATTTTTCTAGGAAGACATGGATATACTTCTTGAAGAAAAAAGATGAAGTATTCAGCAAGTTCAAGGAATTCAAAGCCTTGATCGAGAACCACACTGAAAAGAAGATCAAGACCTTTCGATCAGATAATGGTGGAGAATTCACATCAAATGAATTCAAAGCATTATGCAAATATTTAGGGATTAAGAGGGAGTTAACCACTCCATATAATCCAAAACAGAATGGGGTTGTTGAAAGGAAGAATAGAACGATCATGGAAGCAGCAAGGGCCATGCTTCATGATCAATATCTTCCCATGCATCTATGGGCAAAAGCTGCAAGAACTGCGGTATATGTACAGAACCGTACTCCACATAGAGTACTTGAGAAAAAGACCCCTAAAGAAATCTTCTCCAGCAAGAAACCAGAAGTCAGCCATCTCAGAATATTCGACTGTCCAGTATATATACACATTCCGAAAGAAAAGAGGACAAAGTTAGATCCTTTAGGAAGGAAGAGTATATTTGTGGGATACTCTGAAAGCTCGAAGGCTTACAGAATATACTTCCCAGGATTTAAGAAGATCAACATCACCAGGGACGTAACATTTGATGAAGACTCAGCTTACAACAAATCCAGAAAGAGACCTGTTGAAGATCCTAAAGGAACAGAAGCACCCAGAATTCATGACACAACCATGAATGAAGAAATTCAAGAAGAAGATCGAGAATTAGAAGAACCTCAAGAACTTGTAGATCCACCTCAAGAAAAGAATCCTCACAAGAGGAAACTTGCTTGGGTACAAGAAGCTATCCAAGGTGCAGAAAGATATGGGGCTCCAGAAGAAAATCACAAAGAAGGAAAAAGGACCAGGTCCTGCTCCAAGTATGTAGCCTTATTATATGACTTCATCGATAGAGAACCTTCCAACTATGAAGAAGCGGTAGAAAGGAAAGAATGGAAGGATTCTATGATCAAAGAGTATCAATCGATCATGAAGAATGATGTCTGGGATATTATCCCAAGACCAGAAGGGAAGTCTGTTGTAACTTCCAAATGGATCTACAAGATCAAGCATGTTGCAGATGGTAGCATAGAGGAATATAAAGCAAGATGTGTGGCTCGTGGCTTCTCCCAGAAAGAAGGAATAGATTATGAAGAAACTTTTGCACCTGTAGCCAGATATACTTCCATCAGATCAGTACTTACTCTGGTTGCAGTAATGAAATGGAAGATACACCAAATGGATGTCAAGATTGCTTTCTTGAATGGTGTAGTGGAAGAGGAAGTGTATGTGGAGCAGCCACTTGGTTTTGAGACACATGACAGGGAATCTCATGTGTGTAAATTAAAGAAAGCCCTGTATGGTTTGAAACAGGCACCCAAGACATGGTGCAACATAATTGACAGCTTTCTATCCAATTTGGGCTTTAGCAAGAGTAAAGCAGATTCCAACCTTTACTACAAGGTTGAAGATGGTAACTTAGTAATACTCCTACTGTATGTAGATGATCTGTTTGCAACAGGTGTGGATGGTTTGATTGCTGATACGAAGAGGAATCTTGCTGCCGAGTTTGAAATGAAATACTTGGGTATGGTGCACTATTTTCTAGGCATGGAGGTGTGGCAGAATGCGGATGGAATCTTCCTCAGACAAGGGAAGTATGCAGTAGAGATCCTGAAGAGATTTAGGATGATGGACTGCAAGGCCATGACCACACCTATGGCATCAAACCTGAAGCTATTGAGTGATGCTTCATCAGAATTGGTGGATGCTACGATGTATCATCAGATGATTGGGTCCTTGATGTACCTGACAAATACGATACTGAATATTTGCTTTGATGTGAACACCTTGAGCCAGTTCCTGACAGATCCGAGACATGTTCACTTGATTGCTGCAAAGCATATTCTAAGGTACCTGAGGGGTACAGTTGATTATGGGTTCAAGTATGAGACGAATTAGAAGATTAACCTAGAGGGTTATTTTGATTCATATTGGGAACCCAATGCCATCAATAGGAAGAGCACTTCAGGGTGCTACTTCATTATGGGATTAGGTGTGATCTCTTGGTTTAGCAGGAAACAATCTTGCGTGGCACTGAGTACAGCTAAAGTAGAGTATGTCGCAGCTTGTTCATCTAGTTGTGAGGTAGTATGGATAAGGAAGCTGCTATCTAATTTATTTGATCTCCATTTGGATGCTACTTGTATATATTTCTATAACCAAAGTTGTGTGAAGTTGTCGGAGAACCCGGTGTTCCATGACAAGTCAAAGCACATCAAGACCAAATATCACTATATCATGGATTTGGTGCAAACATGAGCAGTGAGGCTCTAGTATGTTGCGACGGATGAAAAAATAGCTGATGTGTTGACAAAGCCATTGGCCAAAGTGAAGTTTGAGTACTTCAGGGAGAAGCTTGGTGTTCTCCAGATCGAGGTTTCTCCCAAGGGGAAGTGATGAGTCCGTGAGCCATTATGACATGGTGAGAGGAATGGTTTCTTCCATGGTCAGATGTAAGGGATGAGCCATTCTGTCATGGTGAGAAGATTGGTTCCTTCCATGTCAGATATGAGTGCTGAGCCATTCTGATGTGACTATAGGATTCATTCCCACATGATCATATGTAAGTGTTAAACACCATTCTCTAAATGGAGGCACCTGGTCAGTTATTAGGAATACTCAGCCTAGAGCTGAAGGCCATTTTGATATGACTGTGGGATGTGTTCTCACATGATCAGATATAAGTGGAGGGCCATTCTGACGTGATTGGGGGATGTGTTCCCACTTGATCAGATATAAGGGTTGATGCCATTCTCTAGGAGAATGGAGGCACCTGGTCAGTTACCAGGAATCCTCAACCTAGGGTTGAGAGCCCTTTCGACATGTAGGATAGATTGGTTCCTCGCATGGTCGAATATAAGTGTTGTGCCTTTCCACAGATGATAGTAGTTGTGTCTTATCATGCTGGTGGATGTGAGTGTTGTTCCTTTCCATAGATGATAGTAGTTGTGTCCTATCATCCTGGTGGATGTGAGTGTTGTGCCTTTCCACAGATGATAGTAGTTGTGTCCTATCATGCTAGTGGATGTGCATTAGAGTAAATTTGAGGTCTAAAATGGGCCTCCTACGGAAAATAATAAAATAATAGTTATTAATTTTGGAGGAAGAATGAAAAAAACTATTTTTTTATTCGTATTTTCGACATATCTCCCTGCGTTTTTACTCAAATTCCGAGTGGGAGGGCTCGTTGGATGCATAATTTAATTCCACATCCAACGAGTGCCCACACTACATACTTTTGACGGACCCCGCTACCCCAAAAATAAGAAATACCTGAAAAAACGTGATGATGACATCATCATCACATTTTTTCAGGTATTTCTTATTTTTGGGGTAGCAGGGTCTATCAAAAGTATGCAATGTGGGTACTCGATGGATGCGGAATTAAATTATGCATCCAATGAGTTCTCCCACTCGAAATTTGAGTAAAACACAGGGAGATATGTCGAAAATACAAACAAAAAAAGTAGTTTTCTTTTATGACAAATATGTCAATTCAACCATTATGGTTGACTCATTTTATTGAAATTCTATTGGTTCTTGAATTCCAAATCACAAAATTTATTGTTGGCCCATTTTAGACCCCAAATTTCCTCTAATGAGTGTTGATCCTTTTCACAAATGGTAGTATGTGTGTCCTACCATGCTAGTGATTGTAAGTGATGTGCCTTTTCATAGATGGTAGTAGGTGTGTCCTACCATGATGGTGATTATAAGTGTTGTGCCTTTCCACAGATGGTAGTAGGTGTGTCCTACCATGCTGGTGGATGTGAGTGTCATGCCTTTTCACAGATGATAGTAGTTGTGTCCTATCATGCTGGTGAATGTAAGTGTTGTGCCTTTCTGACATGCTGTTGGATGTGTTCCTCTCATGGTCAGATGTGAGTGCTGGCCATTCTGACTTAGGGTCAGATATAAGCACTGAAGAAGACCTACATGGAGGCTAGGCCTACAACCAGCATGAAAAAGGGTTGGCTCTGTAGAACTTCCTATGACGAGAAGAATCATGAGATAGCACTTGTGATGATGACCTAGTGATGATCTAGATCAAGTGATGATCCAGATCCAGTGATGAATATCCAGCAGTGATGATCTAGATCCAGTGATGATGTTCCCATGATGATCCAAATCCAATGATGATGATCTAGATCCAGTGATGATCCAAATCCAGTGATGATCCAGATACAAGATGAAGAATACTTGAATATGAAGATGACGAGATGATCTAGTTGATACAGAGAAGAAGACCAGTGCTGACAAATTGTGTCGAGAGAATACCTTCCTAGTTAAGAGGGAGTGTTGATATATTTGTAACTTCGGAATGTATTCACTTGTATATCTTATGTATTGTACCCTAATGTTTATTCCGAGAAGTGTCTGTAATTTATTTGAGTCATGTCATGCCCCAATGTTCCTATTGGTAGATTCAATAATGTAAACAAGTCATGTCAAGTCATTGTGGGTAACCCTCCTATTGATAAAGGGTTAAAGTCCCCGCAGTTGTGGGGCCCTAGGGATATTAGACTCTCCTAGAGAATTCGACCCTAGTGAGTTATTGTCAAGTTGAGAATTAGTATAAATAGAGAGTGAGGCTCTCTATTTATTAGACACTCACTCACACTCAGTTGTAGCGCATAGCTGAGAGAGAAGAAGTTGTTGGGACTAGAAATAAAGAGACTACTGCTGTTGGGAGATCATCTTACTGTTTTTTGGGTTTTTCTTTTGGTGTCGATTCTATCTCTGCGAAAGTTGCGGGGTTTTCTCCTTTATGGTTTCCTAGAGGAAAAACATTGTGTTCATTATCTCTTGTGTTTGATTGATGTGCTTGTTATTCTCTCAGTTAAAGATCCTAATATAATTCTAGCTTGAATGATAAAAATCTAACACTGGTGACTCATTTACAGAAACTATTCACCCATTGAGTTGCCATTTTCCTCAATACAAGACACAATCATCTAAAAACAGTGTGTGAGAATAATAGTTCGTAAGCATTATTTCCATCAGTGAGATTGAAACTACTAATTATCATTTCCATGACATTGAAATGCAAATATACATGAGAAAAACATACCCTGAGTTCAATAGAATGGCAGTAACAAAACTTTAGTAACGAGACCCGTTTGTTTAAACAAGCCGCAATGAAAGGGGAACAACCACGCTCCACCCAACCATAGATTAGGCATATATATCTACATCCTCAATCACCCTCGAGCTAAACTATGCATTCCAAGAGCGAGGTAGTCAAACTCAGTTCCAGTTCTCCATTGAGAAATCACTTGCCTAACACGGAGTGCTTATGCAACAAGTATTTATTTTTACTTTCCTAACACAGAGTGCTCACACAACAAGTATTTCTTTCCGCTTGCCTAACACCGAGTGCTCACACAACAAGTATTTCCTTGTTCCATCATACTCAGCGGTGTCCCGCCATCTAGCGTATGCTTCCTTATTTATGGTTTTATTTTTGCCTAGGTATTTTGCAGCTAACGACCAATTCCCCTCAGGAATTCCTGCAGACACCACGTCTTTGATTCCCTAGGGTGGTTCTAGCACCATACTGGAATTCCCACGCCTAGTGTAACCTCCCTAATATTTGACTGTTCATGTCCCCCACTCTTGCATGCATATTTTCCTCATTCAACATGGCGGTCCCCATCATTCTCATTTTTTATTACAAGCATAATGTTTCAGTTAAATCTGTCCTCCAAGGGTCGTTTGGCATATTCCAGGTCTACCAATCACATTCAAAAATAAAATAGTCTTTCAAAAATATTACAAATAAATTTTATTACTTGGGGGATATTACACATCTGAATGCAATGATCTAGGATCCCCTTATATTTGTGCTCGCTGCTTGAGAAAACAACCTTGGCATGCTCTCCAAGCGTGAACCATTTACACACACCCTTCTGCTCAATGATGAAATTTAGAAGACCTATGAAAATATGCCTTAGAATATGCAATGCCCAGTTATGTAGGTTCCCCATCCACTTGTGTTATAACTCAACAAGTTATTTGTGATATGAAATAGAGCTCAAATAGCTTCACCCTACAACCTATACAAAATGCCTTTACTAAATCTAATCACATGAGTTGATCCTAGGCTAAACTCCTTCAGTATAATGAGGACTTTTTTATTCTTTAACTCTATTGCATAGCCCCTATCTTCCATGACCGAAACTGAAATCAAATTCTCCATGAGACCTATAATAAATAACACATCATCAATGTTGTAATACCCCAGTTGTTGGGACCTAAACTTATGATAATTCATATGACTTATGTTCTTTTTCATTATGGTCTTATGATATTTTATTTTATGATATTTTGGTGTAAGTGTGATTAATCACTTGTGATCCTTGTTTGATAATGAAAATTATTTACTTTGACATTAATATTAATCTTAATTATTGTTATTGTTGTTATCGTCAATGGTTTATGTTATTAAATAAACAATTGGCTCAGCAAAGGAAACTAAAAGAGTATGGGAGACCATGGATTCCACAAGTGAGGGGGAATGGGGACATCCCTAGCACCTTATAACTTATTGTTGGCTTGAATTTGTCCATCCTAGTTGATAAATTGCATCTTGGTGGCATTAACAATGATGGTCACCCAAACCTTGTACAACAGACCTTATTCTTCATCTTTATGGACTATGGAGCTATTATTGTATTTTGTGCACACATTAGTGGGCCCCTATTTCCTAGGTTGTCCTCCTTTGGAGTATATTCCCTCACATTTATGTATTTTTGGTCATTTATGAGACCTTTTCCATTTTTTAGGGGTTGTAAGCTATTTTCTAGCTTCCACTCTTACACTATGCATTGGTGATCCTATTTTTGTGCTTCCATGATACTTATGACCCCATTGGGTGCCCTCTCTCACCTTTTTTGCCCTCCTTGATGTTTTGTAACCCCCTTTATGCAACAGTGTGCCTCCATGTTCTCTTCATGGCTCCACTCCTTAGTTTTTGGTAACTCCTCCTCATGGTGCTAATTCGAGAAAGGGAATATTTTCACTAAGCCACCACTCCACTAATTTAAGTTAAGTCTCCATAATGAAGCTTAAACCATACCTCTCTCTAATTTTAGTTGATCCCTTTGGGTTATATTTGGCCTCCTTTTGTTATAAATTCATATTCCCTCTCCTTGTTGAAGGGAATCTTGAGCATTGGACCATGTGACTTATGCTATCTAACCGTGTTGGGAATTTTGATATTATTGAGAGTGTGTTGAGACTTAGACTGAGTCTATTTATTTCCCTTTGCTTCCATTATATCACTCTACTACTCCAGGTTCTCACATGGGAAGCCATGAAATGGAAATGGCGAGCTAGGTCACATCCCATAGGCAGTGGAGACGGACATGAAAGTAGTAGTGGGAAGCATTGTGGCTCTCAGAAGAGGTATTTTTGAGAGTAGTGAGACTAATTGAGCCACTACCTATGGATCCATGATCTCACCTCAAGGGTGACCTGTTCAAGCGAGGAAGGCTTGATGGTTCCTACGGCTGGGAGGAAAGTTGTTCTGCTACAGCCAGTTGCCCATATTTTGAGATAAGTATTTCTATTATGTTATGTTTTCTTTACATTATTTTATTTGGTATATGTGCAATGGTGATTGATTGATTGTTTGAGTGTTCATGTATTGAATTTCAAGATCTGCATGGAGGAAGGATGAATCTTATATAATATGGAATTGAGTTTCTATTCTCGTTACCTTCTTTCGATTCTTCTTATTCTTAACCAAAAATTGTATTTTTGACTTTATTGTATTGAGAAGGGTGCAACCATATGATCTAGTTCTCCAATATCTGTTCATTTATGTGTTGTAATATGTGTTGCATTGCATCTGGACCAGTTTTTCCAGTGAACAACACCTTTTGCTTCATTGAAAAATCTTTATGTATGACCAAGATATGTTTGTTTTGGTCCGACAATTTTTCGGTGCCAAGATGAGCATAGTTGTCATTTGATTGTAAATGTTTTGTTTACATATTTGTTCTTAGTTGCATGTTTAAGGATGAGTGATGTATAATCGATGCTTGGAGGGTGGCATCCATACGATTTGATTTTTATTAGTGAGAGATGACTATAGGGGACAGTCATCGGGAGCTTATTTTGAGGGTTGTAGTTGTAGTGGGTGTTCTTTGTTTGCTATGGTTTCAGTGTGGCTATAGATTACAGCCTATGGATGTTCCATGATATGTGGTTTTAAGTTAATTTTTATCCTCACTAACATCACACACATAACAACACCAAAAAAATAGATTAATTTGCAAATAATCAATGACACCAATACTTGATTATTTATAAACTATGCTATCAAACAAACCAAAAGTACATAAATTAGTTATTCACGCCGAAGTTGATGTTTATCATGTATTATTCATGTTCTTGCTATAATTACAACCCGTATCTCACACTTTGGAAATTATTAATTGAGTGTCACAATTAATTATTGAATTAAGTGTCGTAATTCAATAATTCAATGTCGCAACTTTAGTTATAATTAAATCTCTAGATTTAAAAGTTGTAATTATTTGGGTGAATGGTTAGTCAGCCTAATAGTCATTTATCTATATTCGTTGTGCTTAAACTTAAGTTAGTGATTATTTTAGCACCTTTTTTCCTTATCTCAAGGGTCATGGACATTACAAATGTATAATGAGTTACCTTATTGGAGTTGGAAAGGAATGGTACCAACTTTTGCTACTGGATACTTGGTGCCATCACTAAGATCGATGTAAACTCCAAATTTGTGCTCTTCCAGACTTAAAAATAACTCATAGGCTGATTCCATATGCCTCGATGCTCCACCCTCCACATACTATGCATTCTTTAGAACTGTGTTGGAAGAGAGGCAACATACCATTGAGAAATTCTTGTTGCACTTGGAGGAAAACTTGTTCACCATAGTTTTAGTTGAGGCTTATACCTAGTGTTACTACTTCCCTTTACCCTTCTTCTCCAGACATTGTGATGCATAATGGTCATTCTTATGACATATGAAGCATTTGGTTTTACTAAAGTCCTTATTCCATACTATATGAGGATGACTTGCCACTCTTTACTTTACCCTCTTTGGGTCTTTTATCTTTGGAATTCTCTGTTTAACCAATGAGGACATGGCTATTATCACCTCCCTATATATTAACATTTGAATCCATCTAAGTCTCCTCTTGGATATAGACATCTCATAGTCTTTCCCAGTTTAAAATATCTATCAAGCACAAACACCTTCGACAAATGTTTCCCATTGGGGTGGGACCCATTCAATGCTTTGTTTACTAACTATTTTGCTTCAATATTCTCTCCAACTACTATAAGTTGTTAACATGTCTATGTAACCTTCATCAAGCAACTAGTGATGGTGTATCATCTATCCATCTCAACAGATCTGAGGTTGTGCATAATCAACTTTCGGTTATTGTTCTCGCTCTAGTATAGGCTAACCAGGGCATCAAACATTTCCTTTATTTTATTCTTCCCGAATTTATGAGGGATTAGAGGATCCTTTATTGCATATATGATCATTGACTTTCCTTCCATGTCTTTACTCTTATGAGTTTCCAAAAGTTGCATATTTGTCGTTTTAACTACCATACCCTTGATAATATCCATGAGGTTATTTTCTTATAATATAAGAGTTACCCTGATTTTCCATGATTTGAAATCTGAGGAATGATCCAATATATCCTCGAACCTGAGGCTAGTTGATGCCATATCTAAGCTCTGGAGTACAAACTCCCAAATCAAAAAATAATGAAACCCTCATTTCTAGTCCTTTGTTTCCCGTAATAGATCTACCCAAAGTATACCCATGATATTCTCAACCAAAAAGATGGATTTGATACCATGTTAATTTTTCGTACCATAGGTGACTGATGTCCTATGCCTCTTTATTAAATAAAACAAATCTTAAAATTACCTTATAATAGAAATCAAATCTAAGCATGCATCAATCACACCGATGGCTGAAAATTACAAAAAGAAAAGTAAAAAGTAAATGTGGTCATACAATTGTATGGAATTTTGTATGATTGTACAAAAATGTTGTGGATTTGTCATGTACTTTAACCTACTCAAGTAGTGGGTCAATCTTCTCTTTGATGCCCTATTTTTTGTCTCGCTTGGCCTCTTTCTTCGTCTTCAAAAAACATTGTCTTCGTGAAGAATGAATGTGTCTTTTCCCTCTACTTTGACCTACCTTTATACTTTAGTTGCAACCCTAATCTACCAAAACCCTAATCTTTCAGTGAGATCAATGGTTGAGATTAGTCTAAATCACTAATGCAATAAAAAATGCACTTATGATTGGACTCAACAACAAAATATAAAACTTTCACTTTAATAAAGTTAATTACAAAATAGATCTAAGTTGGACAACTTCACGAATGTTGTACCTCTCAGTGAGATCAATGGTTGAGATTAGTCTAAATCACTAATGCAATAAAAAATGCACTTATGATCGGACTCAACAACAGAATATAAAACTTTCACTTTAATAAAGTTAATTACAAAATAGATTTGACTTGGATGACTTCACACATGTTGGACACAAAACCTATGCAGAATTTTATGTTTGAACTATAAAACATCAACAAATATCAAAATCAATATATATATATATATATATAAGTGGTTCACCATGGAAGCCCAATTTTACACCATGGCTACGTCCACTAAGGAAAATATATTATACTTGCTAGGCAAGTATACATGAACTTGGGAAACATTAATAACGATAAACGGCTCACCAGCCTAATATTTCATTACATACAAAGGCTCCCAAGGAGCAAATGTCCCTCACGATATTCGAACCCGTGTGGGGAGCGCAATAACCAAATATTCCAACCACCCGAGCTACGCCCAATGGAATATATATATATGTGTGTGTGTGTGTGTGTGTGTGTGTGTGTACGTATATATATACACACATGTATATATATACACATGTGTATATATACACATGTGTATATATATACATGTATATATATACAAGTATATATATACATGTGTATATATATATATATATATATATATGTATGTATGTATGTATGTATATATGTATATATATAGATATGTATATAGATATGTATATAGATATGTATACATATATATACATATATATATATACATATACATATATACATATACATATATACATATACATATATATGTATACATATATATATATGTATATATATATATGTATATATATATATATATGTATATATATATATGTATA
>LPNX010937895.1:548384-704974 GCA_001517045.1 Pseudotsuga menziesii
ACACACACACACACATACACATACACATACACATATATATATGTGTGTATGTGTGTGTGTAAGTACGTATGTATGTATGTATACCAAGTAAAAAATAAAAATGAAATCAATATGTAAAATATGCATTACAACAATCAAATTTATACATATGAGATCTGGGATTTATGTGGTGAGAATCTTCAAAACAGGTTTCCGAAGAGCCCACGGTATTAATTTTTCCATCGACATTTCAAATCCACAAGATGATCCATCATCAAGAAAAAGAGTCAAAAAAGGAGAAAGAGTTCATCCATAATTAATACCAATATAGAAAGGAAACCAAAACCTTTGAAGGTCAGCTAAGCAAAAGAAACCTAAAGGAGGAAACACTAGAGATAAATTCAAAAAGAAGGAGGAAATGGGAACCCTAGAAAAAATTTAATTTAAAATAAATAAATCAATTATTAACAAAGATAAAAATTAAATTAAATTAATAAAAACAATAATTAGACAATTTAAATAAAGTGTTACAGTATATCACATGTGCATTAAATAAGTTTATCAAATTCAACTAGATCAATAAAAACATAATGTTAATGCTACCTATGGCATATGGTTTCTCATCCTAGGCAAATTGTGTGCTCTAACATCCTCACCGGTCCATCCCTACATATGGGTATAATGCAAGATATCCATGGTATGATCATCCTCACTAAAGAGTATCTTTAGTACCTCTAGAGTGATCTAACATGGGAACTCCAACTATACCCTCTTGGGAAACATATACCCCCACATGTATATATGCACAATTGTCCTTGGCCTAGGAGGGATATAGTCGAATGAGGTCCTAGTGGCCAAAAACCTCTAAAAAATAAACAAAACAAATCTAAAGAAAATTGGAATACTACCCTCCCATCAAACATACTATGACAACAATCCAAAGGAAAATATAATTGTTGCAAAAAAATGGAATACCACCTAATACCTCTATTGGTTGTGGAGCCTAATCTTCCAGATCGAGAGATATTATTCAGTTGTGATTGTAACCCAGGAGTACTGTACACTCGTTCCCCCTGCCTTGGGGTTTGGGATGTGTGTTGGCCAATAGTATTGTGGACCCATGGTATTGGGTTAACCCTATAATTTTCCCATTGTATTTCCCCTATAAAAGAAAGCATTGTAAAACGACTTGAGTATGGTATTGTATTGTATTGGAAGGAGACTGTGAGAGCATGAAGAGGAAGTGTAGTGGTTTTGTTGCAGGGTGTATCCCTTCATCTTTTTGGACTGTAATAAAAGGACTGGCAATTTCTTTGTGGATGTAGCCCATCGTTTGGGTGAACCACATTATATCTATGTCTCTTTGTAATGTTTTAATGTGTTTTGCATCTTGTTTATTGCTTTAACTGTATATCTGTTATTGCTCTGCAGTCCTGTTTTCTAACAATTGGTATCAGAGCCAAAAGGTCTATTTGGTTGGTAAACTCACAGGAAAGAATGGTTCTTGGTTCGAGTAAGAGCAATGGCGGAAGAAGGAAAGTTTAAGGTCGAGAAATTTAATGGCCAAAACTATCAATTATGGAAGATGCAAATGGAGGACTATCTGTACCAGAAGGATCTATACTTGTCGTTGGGCGAAAAAGCAAAACAAATGGTGGCTATGAAGGATGAAGAATGGGAGGTTCTTAACAAAAAGGCACTGGGAACAATACGGTTGTGCCTGGCTTCATTGGTGGCCTTCAATATTTTGAAAGAAAAAACAATAGAGGGTGTGATGAGCGCATTGAGTAAGCTCTACGAAAAACCCTCAGCTTCTAACAAGGTATTTTTAATGAAGCGTTTATTTAATATGGAGATGTCAGAAGGTGGATTTGTTGCTGACCATTTCAATGAGTTTAATACACTTACCAGTCAGTTAAGTTCTGTAAAAGTGAACTTTGATTATGAGGTTAGGGCTCTTCTAATCTTGTGCTCATTGCCAGAAAGCTGGAATAGTTTGGTAATGGTTGTAAGTAAATCTATCCCTAGTTCAAACACTCTTAAATTTGATGATGTTGTTGGTGTTATTCTTAGTGAGGAAGTGCGAAGAAAAAGCACAGGTGAGACATCAGGTAATGCATTGACCATGGAGAGCAGAGGGAGACAAAACGAGAGAGGAAGGAGCCCAGGAAATCGCGGCAAGTCTAAAAAGGAAAGATCCAAATCCAAATTTGGAAAAATAGAGGGCTAGAACTGTGGTAAGAAAGGACATCTGAAGAAAAACTGCAGAGCTCCAAAGAAAAAAGGAGACAGACAGCAAGAGACTACTCAGGAAGCGAATGTAGCAGGTGATGTGTTACAAGATGCTTTGATTCTTGCATTAGATAATACTAGTGATTACTAGGTAGTAGATTCAGGGGCTTCATTTCATGCTACACCCCATAGGAAATTCTTTCATGATTATGTTCAAGGTGATTTTGGGCATGTGCTATTGGGGGATGATGAACCATGTAAAATTGTTGGAAAGGGTAAGCTACGGATTAAGTTAAATAATGGAAGTGAATGGCCACTAAAATATGTAAGGCACATTCCTGCTATGAACATAAATCTAATCTCAACAGGGAAGTTGGGAGATAGCGGTTGTTTTTCTACGTTTGGAGAAACGTGGTGGAAGATCACTAAAGGATCAATGGTAATTGCAAAAGGATATAGGATAGGTACGTTATATTTATGTCCTCATAATACTAATTATTCTATCTCTGTAGCTTCCATATAAATAGGTGTGGCATTGTGGCATCATAGGCTTGGCCACATGAGTGAGAAGGGGATGCAGATTCTCCACTCAAGGAAACTGCTTCCTGATTTGAAGCAGGTAGGTTTGGAATTCTGTGAGAACTGTGTTTATGGAAAACATAAGAGAGTTAGATTTCTCAAGGTTGGGAAATAAAAGAAGAGTGAAAAGTTAGAGCTTGTCCATACATATGTATGGGGACCAGCTCAAGTACAATCTCTTGGTGGCTCTCATTATTATGTTACTTTTATTGATGATGCAACTAGAAAAACTTGAGTTTATTGCATTAGACAGAAATCTGATGTGTTTGATACTTTTAAGAAGTGGAAAGCTTTGGCTGAGAATGAGACAGGAAAAAGGTTGAAATGTCTCAGATCTGATAATGGAAGCGAGTACTGTAGCAAGGAGTTTGATAGTTACTGTTCACACAATGGGATTCGCAGAGAGAAGACAGTCCCTAGAACACCCCAAGAAAATGGTGTGTCAGAAAAGATGAACAGAACAATCATGGAGCGTGCAAGGTGTGTGAGATTGCATGCAGGGTTGCCCTTACAATTTTGGGCTGATGCTATAAACATTGTTGTTTATTTAATAAACAGAGGGCCTTCAAGCGCTTTGGATGGTGGCATTCCAGAGGAGGCATGGACAGGTAAACAGGTAAAATATTCATTTCTGAGAACTTTTGGTTGTGAAGCATTTGTCCATATTGATAAAGATGATAAAACAAAGCTTGAGGATAAATCCAAGAAATGTACGTTTATTGGATACGGGGTTGATGATTTTGGTTATCGCTTATGGGATCTTAAAAATTGCAAAATCATTAGGAGTAGAGATGTAGTGTTCAATGAAAAGGTCATGTACAAAGATCAGTTGCAAGGAAAGAAAGAAGAAAAGGAAAACATAGAGTACACGGTGCTTGATGAAATCAAAGAAAATGAAGTTCCAAAAGCACCAGAAAATCAAGAGCAGTAGCAGGTACCTGAAACTCCTGTAACTGTAAGAAACTCTACCAGGTTAAGTAGACCCCCTAAACGATTCTCTCCTTCACTATATTATTTATTGATGACTGATTCTGGTGAACCAGAATGTTTTGAAGAAGCAATGCAGGTAGAAACTAGAAAGAATTGGGAGCAAGGCATGGATGAGGAGATGGAATCATTGGTAAGAAACCAGACTTGGGATCTGGTTAAGTTGCCTGCAGAAAAAAGGGCATTGAAAAATAAATGGGTTTACAGGTTGAAGGAAGAAGATGGAGGAAAGAAGCAGTACAAGGCTAGACTTGTTGTAAAGGGGTTTGCACAAAAGAAAGGTATAGACTTTGATGAAATATTTTCTCTTGTTGTTAAAATCACTTCAATTAGAACTATTTTAAGTCTAGTGGCGATAGAACATTTACATCTTGAACAGTTAGATGTAAAAATAGCCTTTCTCCATGGGGATTTGGAGGAAGAGATTTATATCCAGCAACCACAAGGGTATGAGGTCAAAGGGAAGGAGAATTTGGTTTGCAGGTTGAAGAAGAGCTTGTATGGCCTGAAGCAAGCTCCAAGGTAGTGGTATTTAAAATTTGATAAGTTTATGACAGAACAAGGTTATGATAGATGTCATTCTGATCACTGTGTTTATTTCAAGAGGCTAGATAATAGAAGATATATTATCTTGTTATTGTATGTGGATGACATGCTTGTTGCAAGGTCTAACATGCAGGATATAAATGTGCTCAAAAGAAAACTAGCTAAATCATTTGCGATGAAGTATTTGGGTGTTGCAAAGCAAATCCTTGGTATGAGCAAAACAAGAGACAGGAAAAATCGCAAATTGACATTGTCTCAAGGTGAGTACATAGAAAAGGTGTTGCAGAGGTTTAGAATGTAGAATGAAAAACCAGTCAATACACCTTTGGCTAGCAATTTCAAACTAATCAAGGATACGTGTCTAGAGACACAGGAAGAGATAGATTACATGTCCAAGGTTCCCTATTCATCAGCGGTTGGGAGCTTGATGTATGCCATGGTGTGCACAAGACCAGATATTGCACATGCAGTGGGAGTTGTGAGAACGTATATGAATAATCCAGGTAAAGAGCATTGGAAAGCAATACAATGGATTCTCAGGTATTTGAGAGGTACCACTTCTCATGCATTATGTTTTGGAGGTTCAGACACTATTCTATAGGGATATGTTGACGCAGATATGGCTGGTGATAAAGACAGCAGGAGGAGAAACACAGGGTGTGTGTTTACTGTAGTTGAAACAGCAGTAAGTTGGATTTCAAAACTGCAACAGGTTGTTGCACTTTCAACAATGGAAACAGAGTATGTTGCTGCTACAGAGGCTAGTAAGGAGATGATTTGGTTGCAGAGGTTCATGGAAGAATTGGGTAAGAATCAGAAGAATAGTACTCCTGGGTTACAATCACAACTGAATAATATCTCTGGTATTGGGTTAACCCTAGAATTTTCCCATTGTATTTCCCCTATAAAATAAAGCATTGTAAAAGGACTAAGTATGGTATTGTATTGTATTGGAAGAGAGACTGTGAGAGCATGAAGAGGAAGTGCAGCGGTTTTGCTGCAAGGTGTATCCCTTCATCTTTTTGGACTGTAATAAAAGGACTGGCAATTTCTTTGTGGACGTAGCCCATCGTCTGGGTGAACCACGTTATATCTGTGTCTCTTTGTAATGTTTTAATGTGTTTTGCATCTTGTTTATTGCTTTAACCGTATATCTATTATTGCTCTACGGTCCTATTTTCTAACATACCTCTAGGTGTCTACACCAAAAAATATACATAATACAAAATGGAGAAACTTATGTGATTCCCATTAGAGGTGTTGTGGGTCATTGTTCTGACCATAAGACAAAGGAATCTAACCTCTGAGCCAACATGCATAAATCCAAGTGGCCACCAGAAACCTGGAAGCTAGAAGGGGTAGCGATCTCTCGACTAACATATCTCTAAACATATGTCAGTTGACTCTCTCCCACAATGCCATGTGGTATATCCAAGAACCGATCAAAATCCTCCCCTCTGCTGGATAACCCAGTAATGAAATGTGCATCCTCTTTTATCATATAGAACCACAAATCAATCGACTCTAAATGCCCACCTGGCATGATCCTCATGACAAATCAACTATCTCATTAATGTTGTGTTACCCTTAAGGGATGGTGCCTCTTCATAAAAATTTAGGAGGCAAACAATATAGAAGAGTTGACAAGTTTGAGTTGTAATAGGGTGAGGGTATAAATCCCACTCCCTCTCTCTGGCCTCCTAGTATAGTACAACATTGTACCAATTGGTCTACCCATACTGCTGCTATCGTCTATGTTGTTTTTTATTAAGAAACAACATTAATATATTAGGCATACACATAGACACAAATCATTAAAACAATGTTTAAAATGACTATTTTTTTTATTTAAATACAAATATTTTTTACAAAAAATGTAAAAAAAATCATCGATGCACCTTAAAAACATTAATACACTATTAACAATGTGTAAAAATCCTTACTACATTGCGCACGATGCGTCAAAGCTCATAATGCACCGACCATGGTGCACTTATAATAAACAAGTGCACTGTAACTGGTGTTTCCCTATCATTTTGCACCAATCAGGTCTGAATGGAATTTTTATTTTTAAAACTTGATGCACCTATAAAACAATAATGCACTATTTTTTTTTTGTAAATACAGTAATTACATTAAAAAGGAAGTAAGGCCTTCTTAAAACCACTTACAGAGTACAAAATCATCTTTCCCATCTTATACAGATCTGATGCAGAAAGGTAGTAGAAATACTATTTCTTCCTAGTACCATACTTTCCATAGACACAAAGCTTCCTTGCTTCCCAACCCACAGACTCACAACTGTCTGACCTCACAGCCACAAACTCAAAACATTTCTAGTTTCCCCACCCACAGACTCCAAACTTACTGACTTCCCCACCCACAGACTTAATTCTTAAAGAGGCATAACCAGCCAAAAGCTTGGTCCTTACCATACTAGTTCCCAATATAACAGTCAAAACCCACAATCCCATCCTCAAAATATTTTGGATTCTCTTACCAGAACACGTATCAAAACCAACTTCCATACTTGCAATCTTCATCCTTTAATTAAGAAAATCCATAGTGTCAAAAACACTAGCTGATATTTCAAATCCAAGCCACAGATTTATCATAAACTTGATTATGTCAAACTCCAATACTGGAGCATGATATTGGAGAAAACATATAAAGTCGTCCAAAACCATATCCCGAAAAACATACTGCAATAATGCATATAAAACCAAGGTCAAGTGAGAAGAAACATTGTTTTAAGATAAAAACCTCATGCATGGACCCAAATGCAATGAGATAAGATCCTTGCTTCAAACTTATAAAAAAATATAGGATAAATCCTAAGTAAAGTGCTGACAAGAACTAGGACAACCTGTTTTAGTTGCAACCACACTTGAAGAAGTCGGATATTGAAAACCCGGGCATGTAGTCAAGAAATGAATTTTATCTTCCACCCTTTTAACATAAATTTCCAGAGACTGGATCATTGTGAGAATAGCATTCTACCATGAATCATGGGATGAATTATCCAAAATAGGAGACTGGCGATCCCATTCAGCTCTACCCACCAGGTTTTTCATGACCCAGAAAATCACCACAGTTTTTTCATGAAGACTCGTCCGCCCAACGGTGTGGCTAGGATCCAGAATCCATTCCCGAGCCTTCTTAGCTTCCTCTTTTAGTTTTTGGGAATCAAGTCCCTCCCACAGTCTTCGTTCCATTGCATTAATACGGTTCTGAATCTCCTGAGGGAGTTCTAATTCAAAAATGCATGACTCCCATTGTTACGGAGAGAAATTCCTATGGCTTGGGGTACCACAATAGACAGCTTGACTCCAGAAATCAATCCTTTCCACTATGCAATAGAAATCAAATATCTAACACTAAAGGATCATACCTCGTACCTTATTCCGAATGGTTGAAGTAGATCCCTATTGAGCTTTCCAACTTCAGCTTGAATTGATTAATCACTTCCTCAACAACAAGTAAACAAGACAAGCATAATATATGTATTGGTGTTAGATATATTCTAGCATATATAATCAACAATGTATAAGCATTTGAAATCATCCATGGATAAAATATTCATTCAAATATACATTATTAGACAGGAAAAGATATTTCTATTAATATAAAATCAGAGGTTACAATGGATACAACCTCTGTCGGCACGTCTGCGAATCGGAGAAACTGAATCCCCCACTTGGGCCTCCACCACCTCAATCCTCCATTTCTCGATAGCAAGCTCACAAGCAAAAGGCAAGATTGGGAAGAACCCAAAAGTTCTCCAAGGGACAAATGGATGCAGACTCAAGCACAAGTTCCAGCAACAATGGACTATAGTTTCTTTGCTCTCAATTCTCTTATGCCTTCAATGTATCCAAAGAGTTCCTTATATATCTTTTCAAAGGGGTAATGAAAGGTCGAATCTAAGCGATATCAAGGCATATGGAAGGCCAGGAGTCAAGTAAGTCAGATCCATGTCAAGGAAAAGTCCAAAAGGATTTGGATTTTGCACACATCCCGATGTAAGCGGTTTTAGGGGTCAAACCCGCGTATGTACGCGATTAGGAGTTTAAAAGTCTTGTGTATCAATTTTCACATGTTTATAGGGATGGTCAAGGAAACATCAAAGGACAACAAATGTTCCAAGGGGTCTAAGGAGTATGGAGAGGGACAGGGGAAGGACATATAAGTGTGATTCACCTGGAGTGGTAAAATCAGCTATAACAGATGCCCCCTAATGTGTACTGAGGTTAGAGGGGACATACGATGGTCAAAATACATTATAAGTCCATCCCAGAAGTGGAGTGATGAAGGATCCCAAATGGAAGACCAGCCACCCAATTAGCATAGTACAATGATACAACTCTGCACATAACTGCAAATACATATAGCAGTCCTAGATACATAAGAGCACAATGGCCATGAATAGGCATGATACAAAATATCATATAAGTGGCCATCGCCACGTACAATATACATAGATCAGAATCTCCATGATGAAGATATACAAAGGATCAAGATCTCCATAATGGCTAAAGATATAAAATGGATCAAGATCTCCATAATAGCTGGAAATGTTTGACATATACTGGAATCAAGTCACGAGAGCTGAAATCTCATGAACACTAGCACGATCAAGGAGGTAGCATATAAGAGATGCCACCAATCTGGAAGGTCTTCTACACAAACCGCTACGAGTACATGTCCTACTATGTGAATAGAGGTGTCGAGGTCGAACATAGTAGTCCATCGTCTGATTACCGGTCATTGGTGTATACCATTAACAGATGTGAGATCACCCACCGATAATGAAAATGGGAATAAAGGTACTAGAGTGCAAACTAACAAGTGTGAATAAATGTGTTGAGGTCGAACACTTGAGAGGATCCATCGATCAGGGGACATTGATGTATTCCCACAAACTGTCGATGGCGAGAGAACCTGCCACTAATGACTGCAAGTATCAAGGCACTCAAAAATGACTCTAGATTCCAATCCCAGAATAAATGATCTAAAGTTGATGGGATGAAATCCACTAGAAGGAGGGCATTAAAGCATCCCCCATCATCCAACATGAGGTACTCAGCAAAGCTATATAATGTGGAAGGACTTGATCATAATGTGCACGAACTAGTAACTGTACCGGGAATGGCCGACATGCAAAGTCAAGATAATTGAGGAATGGCCCACTCAGGTTTCAACTTCCTTCGAACAAGATCATAACGGCGAATGGTGACCAAATAAAGGCAGCATAGACTCGATATAAAAAACTGGGACATCTTTGCGACACAAGAAGCATGGACAGAGGCTCCATGGGGACTGGAAGCTTAACCAATCGGTGGAGATAAACTCAGATAAACGAGTACAGCTCCTAAAGTCAAACTATAAACCCAACCAACGGATGTGATATACAGTGCTCTATTCGAAGGAGACACGACTCGACAGTTGCCAAAAGATAACATCTTTCCTTGTCCAGATTTTTGGTTTTTTTATTTTTTTGGACTTTTTTCAAATATTTAAAAAGATTGAAAAAGAATAAATGGCTTTATAGTTACAGACTAGGAGGAGACGAGCGTCATAGGGTAAAACAAACTAGTTCCAAGCAGTGGAACATACCTATGCTCAATGCAAGGATACATGTGTAGGATAGCAACAATCAGGGGAAAGTCCCCTCCTGGTAAAAATAGGGAATCAAGTTGCAAAGGATATATAAAATGGCTCTACATGGCTAGACATGATACAAGCTCGGGCTATATGGTTGAAACTCAATGTCAGGGAAGCCGACGTAAGGCTCAATAAGGCAGGCAAAGCTCATGATAATGCAATTACAACTTGACATAAGGGAGTCCTGAGGGAAATAGGCCAGCAAAATATCAAGAGGAGTATGAGGCTCTTACGAAATGTCATTGCAATACTATACAACGGACTCCCACACCCTAAGGGACAAAATGTCAGTATGGGCACCAAATGCAAATAAGGCGCTAACTAGGGTACCCATGTAAGGTCAAGCTCTACCACTCATATCATGCCACTTCTAAAATAACAAGAAGGTTCCGTGACATAATAGAGTGGGTTCGTACCTAAGGCTATAATGAAACGGTCATAAGGTCATGCAAAATGAAAACGGTGATGAAACCTAACCTATATGCCAGTTTAGACATGATACCTGAAATTGACATGAACGGGTCAATCCAACGATTGAAACAACACTCAAAAAGGTCTCTTACATCATAAATTAGTCCAAAAACGGTCCAAAAGGATTAGAAACAGTCCAAACTATAGGAAAGCGGGTAAAAATTTTCAAAAATTTGAAAAATTTCTATAAATAGTAAAAAATTCAAAACATTATAAAACATTTGAAATTTTTACCCATTGGAGCTCAGAACTTCAACAGTGAATTCTAGGAGATCCAACCGGTGAAATCCACTATCGTTTTTTCCAGGTACTTACCCATGCTCTACTCTTTCATTTTGATGCAAATTCTGTCAAATTCTATGGTGTATTTTAGCATTCTAGGCCATTCTAAGATAGGTGCCACAACCCACACGGAAATTGAGGGTTTTTCCGTGTATAAGGATAAATATACGCTGAAAACACCCTCACAGTCACGGGCATACGTGGTTGTTTGGTAAATAGTCGCATATGCGGCTGCGGTCAATGTTTTTTAAGTATTCTAATGGACAAAACTTAAATTTTATGTGCAGGATGGTCCTAGAATGGAGAGAACGTGAACATGGTGATGTAGAAGAGGCAATAAGGGCAGATCTAATGGCTCAACAAGCATTATGTGCATGTGGGATTTACAAATTTTAGTGTCTTGGTGGCTTAAAGGCCAAACCAAGACTATTGCAGATGTTAGTGGACTATTGGGATCCATATTTAGAGTCATTCCAGATAGACGGGATGTCCCTCACCATAGAAGTGGATGACATATAATTTACTACTGGACTTTCCTGAAGGGGGGAACTGGTGAACCTAGACTCTCGCAGGCCTGGAGGTGGCCTGACTATAGATGAGTACATTGTAGTGTACTACTATCTGGACATAGAGAAGGTGGGGAGTCAGATCCCAACTAACTCCATACAGGTGCTGGGCCTAAGGGCCATCCTACTGACACTGAGCAGGATAGCAGGCTTGGCTTCACTCCACCAGGCCTCATGGCCTCTAATGTTCTATGGAATGGAGTGCATGAGACCTATGGTATACAATTGGAGCACTGCACTACTGGGAAACATGAAACACCAGCTCAGTGAGTGCAAGATGGCAGTGTGAAACTTCGGTTTCGGCAGCATACTGAGCATGTTTTTCTTCGAGCGTGTTCCAGGATTGAGCCCTAGAGTTGACATTCCTCTACATGGGGTTCAAGATCCGTCCCAACGGTGCTGGGCGGATGTGATGCGCAGATTGGGTGGAGGTAGGGTGTCCAACCCCTATCCAGCTGATTTCTTTCTGTGGTGGCGACGATAGATAGTTCCCATCGATGACTACCCCTATGCGGGGATAGATTTTTGGGGAGACCCAGACATGCTGCTACCACCAGGATTGGCATACAGTGACATAGGTAACGAATCTCGACCCTCTTTTTAAAATTTTTGAGTTATTTAATTTTTTGTGTGTTTTCTAATTATGTGGAATCAAAAGACATGTTTTTGGGTGACAATACATAGTGAAATCTACCATATGCATGCAGATGTGGGACCACGGCGGCCTGAAGGCTTCCCTCGTCATAGACGGAGGGGAATAGGAGACGATATCACGGATGTGGATGCAGAGCGGACGCTCCAAAGCATTCATACCAACTTCATGAGACTAACACATAGAGTACCCATGGCGCAAGTTGAGGACTTGCCTGAGGCCATGCAGTGCCAGGTGGTGGGTGTACCACGAGCATGGATGCAGCTATTTCGATGGCTAGCTAGAGCTGTAGTGACATTCCACGATCACAACCCCCCTCCTCCATAGGCTTAGATACCTAGGAGTGATACATTTTGTATTACCGTGTATTATATTTTGGTGGCTCGAGAGCCTCATTTTTGTATTATGACACTATGTATTACCACATTTTGGATGTTTATAAAAACTTTTATGATTATCGGTTTATTTATTTACATGTGTAAAAATTTATGTTTGTGATGAGCTTATTATGTATGAAACAAATTCCAATCTAACACATAGTTAGCTTATGAGTCAGCAACTTGATTATTAATTCTTGAAACATGTATGTATGTTATATTGTCAAATTGTCGTTCTAATAATCTCACCCATAAGAATCTTCTTAATAATGTCAGATCTCTAACATGGTACAAACCATTAAGCTAAGACACTTCTAACTCTGAATCAAGACGTACCTCAAGAGAGAGAACGCCATGTAAAATGGCATCCCGTAGAAGCTCAATAACGGCACTATATTCAGCAACATTGTTTGAAGATGTCCATAAACATACGCCTCCTGAAGACAATACCTGACCCATAGGAGTATAAATCACCCAAGCAGCAGAGGCTGAGTGTTGAGTGTGACGACTCGCACCATCCGCGAATCCTATGAAGGTGGAAGATTCCATTGACATCTGCCAAAAGAAACAGAAACTAATCACAAACCCGATCACCATAAGAAAAAGACCTACCTATGCAAAACTGTACAATAATATACAATAACCAGCCTTGGCTGAAAATCATGCATAGTACTTTTTGAGTTAGAGCCCATTTCTAGGCTCCGCCAAGGCCGTTCCCTCATAATCTACTAACTCATAAGCGCCCTTCTCTAACACACATTTGACGACGTAAGGACCATGCCACATGGCGTTAAACTTTCCTGCCCCCAAGGGTTCTTTCAGTTGATCCCACAAAAGGACCAAGTCTCCCTCACTAAACCTCCTTGGACAGATAGACTTATCATACTAGACCTTTATGGGACGCTTATTTACTTCTAGAGCCACCAAGGCATCTCGACGCTGCTCATCCAGTTGCTCAAGGTGGACCAAACGCTCCTCCAATGAGGAAGTGTCTGGTAAGAGCTCTATGGCTAGCTTCAAAGAAGGAATCTCGCACTCAACCGACAATAACGACTCCACTCCATGTACAAGTTGATATGGAGAAAAACCAGTGGAAGTCTTAACGACGGTTCTATAAGCCCACAAAGCAGGATATAATATAATGTGCCAATTATTCTTGCTTTGTGCAATGGTTCGTTGGAGAATGGATTTGAGTGATTTGTTCACTGCTTCTACCTGTCCATTCGCTTGAGGGTAGTAAGAGGAGGAATTCTCTTGTTTATACCCTAACTTTGATGCCAACTCTTCCATCATACAATTCTGAAAATGCGAGCCATGGTCAGTGACAAGCTCTTTCGAAATCCCGAACCGAGTAATAATCTGGTTGAATACGAAGTGTGCGGCTGTCTCACCGTCGAATTTAACTGTAGGCATAGCCTCAGCCCATTTCGTGAAGTATTCAACAGCCACTATGATATGATGATGCCCCCCAGCTGAAGTTGGGTTGCAATCCATTAAATCTAGCCCCCACTTAGTGAAGGGACCGACGGTGATGATGGGATGTAACGGGGCAGGTTTCGAGCACATATTACGTGCAAACACCTAGTAAGGATGGCACCTCTTGACTGCATCTGCACAATCCTTAAAGATCGACGGCCAAAAATAACCCGCTCTTAAGATATTTTGGGCTGTAGAAAGCCCAGATAAATGACCACCACACGCCCCTCTATGGCAATCATTCAGCACTACCTCCGCCTCTTCATGAGTTAAACAATGTCGTAAAATAGAATCTACCCCGCGGCGGTACAAAGTGTTATCCACTATGAGGTAATTCTTAGACACGTGACGTAACCGTCGTCGTTCATCCCGTGAGAGGTGAGTAGGGACCTTCAATGTTTGTAAATATATAATAATATCCCTATACCATGGGTCTAAAGTTGAGATTAAGAATATGTGCTCATCGATAAATGTATCTTCACAACCCAACTCCTCGGCTTCGCTTGGGAAATTCGATATAAGCTCCGCAAAAATTAACGATTTCTTCGATTTTGCTGAAACAAACTCGAGATTGAATTCTTGCAATATGACAATCCATTTATTATATTTTCCCCCAATCATCCTTCGAGTGAGGATGAATTGAAATGGATTGACATGGGCTACAACCAAGGTCTGGTGAAGGATAATATAATGTCTCAACCGTTGAACCGCATGTATGGTAGCTAAAGCAAGCTTCTCAACATGGGAATAATGGATCTAAGTGTCAATAATATTTCAGATCAGATAGTATATGACATGCTCTTGGAGCTCCTCATCCTCTTGAACCAAAACCATACCAATCGTCTCCATGGACACGGCCACATAAAGTAGAAAATCACGGCTATAGTCTGGGGGACTAATCATTGGGGCCGATGCTAGGGCCAACTTGAGCGCATCAAAGGACTCCTGGGCTCACTCATCCCAACAAAAAGTGGTGTCCTTCTTCAAAATATGCATGAAGCCTCTAGTTAAATTGGCAAAATTGACAACGAATCTCCATAAGAAGTTTGCCATGCCTTGCAAACATTGAAGATGACGAATGTTTTTCGGGGGAGACAACTGAAGTATTGCCTCAACCTTCAAAGGGTCGACTCTTATACCCTCTTTAGAAACAATGAATCCTAATAAGCAACCAAACTTCACACAAAATATGCACTTGTGGGGATTTAACCTGACCAAATAATGGCAGAACCTTTTGAATACCAATCTAAAATGATAGGAATGACGCATTCTCATACGAGAATGAGCAGCAAGGTCATCCAAAAATACTTTGATAATCGATTTGAGATCGTGGAAGATCAAGGTCATGGCCCACTGAAAAGGTCAAGGCATTTTTCGATATGTAAAAGTTCCCCAAGGACAAATAAATGCAGTCTTATGTTGGTCCTTAGGTTTAATTTGTATCTAATTATATCCAGAAAAACCGTCCATAAAGGAAAAAACATCACTACCTGCACACTCATCCAAAATCTAATCAATAAATGGCGTGGAGAAATTGTCCTTAGGACAGGAACGATTCAAATCATGGAAATCAATACATATGCGAATCACTCCCTGCTTCTTATCAACCAGAACGGGATTTGAAACCCACTCCGTTAAGGGAACGGGATAGATAAAACTGGCTTTTAACAGTTTCTCTATCTCTGCCTTAATCGCAGGTGCTTTCCTAGGATTCATCGCACGCAAGCATTGTCGAACAGGCTCAGCATTGGGATAAGTCCTAATCTTGTGTTCAATAATGCGAGGGTCGATACCTGGCATTTCATCGTAAGACCAAGAAAATATATCATGAAATTCTTTAAACAGCTCGGTGTATTCTTGAATCTCATCATGGGAACATTCTGCCCCAATATAGACATTCTCTATCCTACTAGGATTGTGAGAGATATTGATAGGAATCATTGGAGATATATTTGCCATGTTCCCATCAGCCATCAGACCAGGAGAGCTTAATGGAACCATGGGACTACCAATTCTCTTACTAAGAACCTCCCTAAAGTCCTCACACTTCAAGCGGTCAAGCTCAGGAAGAAAGTAAGATCTATGATGGAGCTCTTCCCATGGTGGTTCAACTCCCGACATGGCCTCAATAATCACTTCGTCTGAAGGAAAAACACTATCAAGGTAGTCGTGCATGTGAGAATACTGAACTGCCCATGTAGGCAGCACATACGGGTCCTCCTCCTCCGTCTGTGAAGAGGAAGGACTAGGCTTTGCAACACACTCAATATTAGCTTGATAAGCTACCATAGTTGCAGGCAACGACATGTCTGTCATGATGGGATCACTCGAAGTATTCGGTGTAGGAATAATCCAAGGATTTTCCATATGACTCGTGCAAAAAGACACCAATCTCGCAGATGTCAAAGCCTCACCGGAACTAGACCCTATCATAAGGATAGTTGCAGGACAACTAAAACTTCCCATGAGGGATGGATACGTGCCCACACCCACACTCCTAGTTGCCGGCCGAGAGTGATCTACAATCGGGATCGAAGTTCCCAAAGATGTGGTAACCGTTGGATTCTTGAATGATGTTTGATCAATTGTAACTATCTTCCCATTAAATGGAAAGCATACAACACAAAATAGGGAAGAAGCTACGGCTTGCATACTGTACATCCAATTCCTACCCAGCAAGAGATTGTATTCAAGGGGCGCATCAACCACCTCAACCTCTATCGCAACGGTCTTCCCTCCCAAATGGACCTTAAAGGAAGGAAGGATCCTGTGTGGCATAAACGATCTCCCATCAAACACAGTTAACATGGTCATAGATTTAGATAGCTTAGGGGAACCTAAACCCTTCCAACACGATAAAAACATCACAGAAGCAGCAGCGCCTTCGTCAATCATAGTGCACTTGACGGTCATGTTGAGACATTCTAGATGAATCAAAAGAGACACATAGTAAGGAAAGTGAGGCTGAAGTCCTGTAGTTTCAAATTTAATCATGGAGGAAGAATTATCGTCATTCACACCAAGGGCAGAAAGAAAAGCCTTCCTTTACAAAGGACAACTCTAAAGTACTTCTAGTGCAGACATCGCACAAGGAGTGTGGCCCAAATCCTCGACAACAGAATAGTTTTGGGTGGCTCGGGCATTAAGATTGTGCCCCGAACACTTAAGGACTCCCTTAGGAATGCAAGGTGCAACTTCAGGCTTATCCATGGGTTTTTCAATACGTAAAGGAGTTCCTGGTGGATCAGGTTCCTTTCCCAGGCTGGGTTGTGACGAACCATAGTCCTTCGCATGGGTCACAACTTTTGCAGCACATACCATGTTAATGCAACCACGACCACTATCCTCCAACGGATCTTGATCACCACCAGACTGATCATGGGTCCTCGAGTTCATGTTTTGATTGTGAGGTAAAGGGTTAGTCAGCACAGCTGGGCCTTGTGCTAAGAATCTCGAGGCTTCATCGATACGAGGGAAAAAGTAAGTGAGGTGATCTTCCTCACACAACTTGCAAGGAGATTTAACCTTACATTTAGCTTGCTTGTCCCCCCCAGCATTACGGGCATTCTTGTCATTATTATTAGAATTTTCATTCCTATTCCCACCCTTATGATTGTTCTTACCCTTCTTTTTATTTCTTCCAGGTTGTTGGCTACCCTTCTGGTCCGACGATTGCACCGAAAGCACACTCGCCGTTTGGGTGGGTTGAGACAAAGCCATGGCTTGTCCCAAAGTAGATTGGTTGATTGACAATTGACTAACTTGTTTCGCAACCAAATCCATAGGTTTAGCACTTGCATAACCAACAATGCCATCGGCATGTGGTCTAGGTTTAACTTTGGGGTTGAAACTAGAACGCGGAGCATTGGGAATGATCTCATATAACAAAACGGATTGAGCATAAATCAAATCCAGCTCCTGCGCCCTAAAAATGGCTTGTTCCTCATTTTGCACTCTAGATGTAGAAACGTCCTTCGCTATATAAGGCAATAACGACTTAAGGAACCATTCGAGGAGGAATTCCAACGGCATAAAGGTTTTAATAAACCTCTTTCATCTACGCCACTCTTGGATATGATCTAAGATATGTGTGGCTTTATCCTATCGAAATGTCGACAAGAGTTCTGTACCAACGTCATAACACACTGGTAGCTGGAAGTGGTTAAGAAAAGTCATCGCTAGGTCATCGTACAAAGCGAATGCCCCCCTAGGTATCTCTATATACCATTTCACGGTAATCCCTGTAAGGGTGCATTGAAACAGCCTTAAATGGAACAAATCTTGGTGTGAGGAATTTGAAGAGCACCATAGGTGAAAGGTAGTAACATGTTCTCTTGGATCATCTCCTAGTTTTCCCTCAAATTTGGATATGTCCGAGGGAAGCTTAGTAGGGACAGCCGGCCAAACCGGGTTGTGAGCTACAGGATCGTTCGTCAATCTCGACAAGTTAAGAAGATTTAGCGTTGTGAGGAAAGGGAGCCTAAGATGAGTAGGTCGATGGACCGCTCCCTAATAGTCCTAATTCACATAGGTCTGATTACCACAACCACCATGGCCTTGGCCATAGTGCCCTCCTCCCATTTGACCCATATAGGGTGGCATGGAAGCACCATAGTGTGGTGTACCTTGAATATTTGGAGCTACAAAGACATAATTTGGAGAGTAAGAGGGTTTTTGATACCCGCACCCATAAGGTGAAGAACCCTGTCCATACTACGTCCCATAATAAGGTCCATAAGTCATCGAATGAGATGTCCCATGAGACACTCCGTAAGTAGGAATATACGCTCTGGAAGTAGGAATATACATTCCAGAAGTAGGAATATAGGCTCCGGAAGTAGTAACATTACCTCTAGAAGTATTAACATGACCTCCCAAAACAACGGGTGGTACTTGAACCTGAGACACAAGTGGTCGATTAATCACAGTACGGACATGACTCGTAGCAACGTTCTGGCCCGAAGGACAACATGAATGAGGTGGAAGGTGAACATTCGAAGGACTAGGGATAGAGGACAAAGGGACCTGTGTAATTATGTACGTGTTTTTCCCTATAGTCACTCGTCTCGGATCTGGTATCCTAATAGGATCACTAGCCCTAGGCCTAGGAGGAATATGTGATGTGGCTTCCACCACCGGGATGGAAGGTGCAATGTGACTTGTGCTCCCAAACCTCTTCGCATGGTAAGGAATGAGAGTGCCCCCAGGCATAGTGCTAGGCTCAAACTCTGACTCAACATGAAATGCCAAATCATGTGTGGGAAAACCAGACATACCATAACTACCATAACTAGTGCTCATGGGTTCAAAATGAGTTTCACCATCTTCCGACATTCCATACCGAAGATGGGTCAATGGGGGATCAACACTAGAGTAAGTAGGTCTATCATGAAAAGTACCTATCTCAGAAATTACAGGACCTAACTCAGTCAAATCAAGTGAAGGATCATATTTAGGAGTAAACTCCCCATCTTCCACTTGAATGGGAGAAGGTGGTTTAGGAATACCTTCTACATGGTCTCCCATCGTGTGTGAATCAATGTGCGAAGTAGTTCGCCTGGACTGTCTATCACTCTCTCTCAAAGGAGGAGGAAATGTAGAAGGTGAAAGTCCTACTAAATGACGAGAATGGCGAGGTGCCGCACTCGAATCCACAATGACTCAAAAAATATAAAAGACTCTCTATCTGCGTAAACCCTAGGCAAGTTAACGTGCACAGAGCAATCACCAATAAAATCTAAAGCCAAACACAAGCAATCAAGGGTAGGATAAGTGAGCTTCCAAATGAAGCAGGTATGTCTCGCCTAGGAGAGGCTTGAGACTCCCATACACAACAAGCGAAGGTACGTAACCAATTATTGTGGCCCTCGGCTTCAACGCATAAAGTGACTGTGTTGTCCGACCCCAACCTGGCTGGGACACCTGCAGAATAACCCCTTCAGAGTACCCCCTCGATATCCTAGGTAATGCCACCAAGGTCACCTCAATATAATCAATGCTCAAGCAGACAGTCACAGGCGGGATTAACCGTATGGGTATGGTAGCAAAGCCCGAAACTCTCGAAAGAGCCCCCAGATACGAATACAATCCTGGAAATATCTTCGATGCTACTTGGTTATGACTAGGGGTCATCCCAATCAATAACCGCTTACACTATCTCGTTCTTAACTCCCTTTTGAGAGGAGGATCCTGAGAAACACTAGTTATACCAAGGAATTTCACACACTCACCTGGACAGACACATACATGTTGTTGTTTAGTGGTCTTGGAGAATTTACTCACAATGAACTATTCCAAGACCCTAAAACCTAATCTTGTTAGTGAACCCTATCAAATAAAATAGTGTAGTTCATTTTGATTAAGTGTTGATTTTAATTGGCTTTATTACTCAAAAGAGGTATATGGCCGCACAACTAATGGTGTTATCACACAACATGAAGCAAAATGCACACCTAACAATCAATGCAAATGCATTGTGTCCATGAAAAAAAGGGTATGCTACTACATGAAATGCACAATTTTCTTCGAATGATAGATGCAAACTTTCCTATATGAAATCCTGATTAATATTCCAAAGCAAATATAGTGCAAGTACTATGCAAAATGCAAGATGCAATGCATAATGATAATCAAATATTTTTGGATTTTTTGAAATAAAAATGAGATACTGAAGCAAAAGAATGGTTCTACAACCCCCAGACTCTGCAAGCACACTCAAGCATCACTCAAGCAAAGTACTAAGGTAAAATAAATCTAATGCACTAATCCCAAAACAAAAAATCGAAAATGCAATGACAAGAACATTCTTCAAAAAAGAAATTTTACCCTAAAAAAATGTCTCTGGTCAAAAATAGAGGTGTATACAGACTCTAACAGTATCAAAGGAGACTCATCAATCATCAAAATTCACCCAACAACAATCCATCTTCCTCTAGAAGGAAAAACTAAGGGCATACGTGACTATTCGTAGTAAACTCACATGTGTACGTGGAAATAGCAGTGAAACCTGCGTATATACGCGACTATGAGTTAAAAACTCGCGTACAGGAAGAAAGGTGCATAAAAAATAAAGGAAAACCGACAAGCTGAGACAAACTTCATACCAATCAGACACTACCAGGCAAACATGCCCCCAGACCCAACACAGAAACAAGAGAAAAAAGAGCAATTCAAAGTCATTGAATGCCGATAGAAAACCCCCAAAGGACAACTACTAGGAACTCCCCAATAGATTCGCCAATTCTATTATGGAGAGAAATTCCTATGGCTTGGGTTACCACAACATATAGCTTGACTCTAGAAATCAATCCTTTCCAATATGCAATAGAAATCAAATATCTAACACTAAAGGATCATACCTCGTACCTTATTCCGGACAGTTGAAGTAGATCCCTGTTGAGCTTTCCAACTTCAGCTTGAATTGATTAATCACTTCCTCAACAACAAGTAAACAAGACAAGCATACTATATGTATTGGTGTTAGATCTATTCTAGCATATATAATCAACAATGTATAAGCATTTGAAATCATCCATGGATAAAATATTCATTCAAACATACATTATTGGAAAGGAAAAGATATTTCTATTAATAGAAAATTAGAGATTACAATGGATACAACCTCTGTCGGCACATCTACGAATCGGAGAAACTGAATCCCCCACTTGGGCCTCCACCACCTCAATCCTCCATCTCTCGATAGCAAGCTCACAAGCAAAAGGCAAGCTTGGGAAGAACACAAAAGTGCTCCAAGGGATGAAGGGATGCAGACTCAAGCACAAGTTCCAGCAACAATGGACTATAGTTTCTTTGCTCTCAATTCTCTTATGCCTTCAATGTATCCAAAGAGTTCCTTATGTAGCTTTTCAAAGGGGTAATGAAAGGTCGAATACAAGCGATCTCAAGGCATATGGAAGGCCAGGAGTCAAGTGAGTTGGATCCATGTCAAGGAAAACTCCAAAAGGATTTGGATTTTGCACACATCCCAATGTACATGGTTTTAGGGGTCAAACCCGCGTATATACGTGATTAGGAGTTTAAAAGTCATGTGTATCAATTTTCACATGTTTATAGGGATGGTCAAGGAAACATCAAAGGACAAAAAATGGTCCAAGGGGTCTAAGAAGTCTGCAGAGGGACAGGGGAAGGCCATACAAGTGTGATTCACTTGGAGTGGTAAAATCAGCTATAACACCCATAGAGATTTACATTGGGCACAACAAGCTAATTTGGATGAATCAGATTGAGCATGTTCCCGTTTCCCTTTTCCTTTATCAGACATTTTAAAAAACCAAAGATTCCTAGACAAACCACAAATAAAACACTCACAACAATAACTCTCAAGATGACCCAAAGAGCATCTGATCAGAATTCCACCACCCTGCATCAGAATATATAATCTCATAGACGAGTTCATAATGATGGACATGATCTGCGGATTAAAGTCGCAATCTCTCACACAAGTCCTTTGAGCGAACTCACCATTAATATCCTTCATTTGATTCTCAGAGCACAGGACACTATACATACCACCAACCGTCACATACATGAAAAAATATGCCCAAACCATCATGCTTAAAACAGGCATCAGGTTAGAAATTAAAACCAGTGATTACACCTAACCAATGCCACGTGCTAAGAGCGTGAATACACCTGATTTAATAATTATCCTGGTCTTCCATCGGGACATTAGTACAATCACTAGATATAATATCTCCACACCGTGATTGAGCTGACATATCTAATAGAATATTCCAATCTAGTGCTCGAAAAGGTTGACACGCACCCACCCTCGTGTTAGCCAAGAAGTCCACCATCTTATTGCCATTCCGTCGAACATGCGTAAAACTGATAGCTTTCCCTTGAATAAGACTAGAGCGAAGAATGGAAATATGGATTTCCAAGCGCCATGAAGATGAGACTTTTGAGCTTTGAGATCCATTCTGGAGTTTAGAGGTCAGGCATATAACCATCTGAGAATCTCCCTCCACTATCAGTGGTTCATGAAAATTTTCCAATCCCCATTCTAACCCTTGTATCATTCCTTCAATCTCTGCTGCATTGTTGGATTCAATACCGAGGAAACCAAAGCCAAAACCCAACATCCTCCCTCTGTAATTTTGAAGAATAAAGCCATATCCCACCTTCCCGGGGTTACCCTTAGAAGCTCCATCAAAATTTAGTTTCAGAAATCCTTTAAGAGGAGGAGTCCAACAGTCCGGACTTGGTTTAAACGAATGAGAGATCTGGTTAGCCTGAATAGAAGCCCCATAATTATCCAAACCCCATTCAACCAAAATATTCCTTTCCCTCCCTGATAACTCGTAGTATTTTATATCCCAGTTGGTCAGAGAGATGGTTTCCTTCAGTTTAGACTGCAGACATTGCCATACATTAAATAGAGAAGAAGTTTTAGAGCAGAAAATTCAAGAATTTTGTTCATTCCAAATAGCCCATATCAAAAAATTTGGAAAAATTTCCCAGAGGCAATTCAAGATAAGACTCTGGAATGGGTTCTTAGGCCAATGAATCAAGGTTCCTATTGGGTTTTGTTTAATACGGGTTGAATGACAAAACAGAGTTGTGCCATGATCCCATAGAGCTGTTGAAAAAGGCCAATCGTCCAGAAGATGCATCGAAGTTTCCTCTGTTTGTTGGCAAAGAGGGCACTAGTAAGGGCCATACATCCCTCGTTTTTTTAGATTTTCCCCAGTTAAAATTTTTTTATGCAAAACAAGCCAGCAAAAAATAGTAATTTTAGGCCATAAATTTTTCCCCCAAAGAGAATTCCAAGAAGAAATAGAAGGATTGTCAAAGGACCTATAGAGCAAGTTATATGCCTCTTTGAGTGAAAATACACCTGTCAGGCCTTAACCCCAATGGAGCTTATCCTTACTTCCTGTCTTCGAATACATTGAATATTGAGCTCTTCATTTAGTCGTAAACATTCCTGAGAAGGAGCTAGCCTTTCCAACCAGCTCTGAGTCACCCAAGATCGAGAAAAGGAGCCTGTATACTGAAACCCCCAGAGGTCAGCAACTTTACAAAAATTTATGTTGATACAGGCTTCTTGGGGCTTTGGATACTTCTCTGAATTCTCCAACAGAGGAATTTGTTGCCAAGCATCTCCCAGAATCGAGCAGATTGACCATCACAAATTTCCCAGAAACCATGTTGTTGAATTATATTATGCCCTGCCCAGGCTGTTTTCCAAATGTGAGAGCCTGCTTTTCCATCAGAAAACCTAATTAAATCCTGGAAATCCCAATGGGGAGCATATTTGGCTACCCATAATTTAGCCCAAGGTTCCTGAGAGTGAGTAATCCAACGCCACCAAAGCTTAGCTCCCGCTTATAACCCTGCAATTTCTGGATCTCTTACCCTAAACCCCCCTGATATTTAGGTTTACAGACACTGTCCCAATTAACTAGTGCCCATTTATGATGATCCTGAGTACCACTCCACAAAAACTTTCTTTGAATATTTCTCAAATCCTGAAGAACAGATTTAGGCACCAGCATAGTTGAGAACATATAAGTAGGCAAAGCTTGAAGCATAGATTTAACAAGAACCAGTCGGCTCGGAAGATTCAGGGATTTCAAAGTCCAATTACTCAAACGCTTCTTGACTTGATCGACTAATTCAATCCAAGAATTCTTTCTTGATTGAGTATTTATGAGAGGAGTTCCCAAAAAAATAGCCGAAAGAAAACCTTCAGAGAAACCAAGGATACGAATAATATTGCGATGGGTAATACTGGGAGTATTAAAGAAAAAAACCTGGGATTTTTGTGCATTGACTTCTAGACCAGAGGCATTGCCAAACTGATTTAAACAAGTCCGAAAGCTTGAGGCTTCCTAGACCGAGGGGTATCCCATCAACATAGTATCATCAACAAACTATTGGTGAGAGTGACTAGCCCCACCAGGAGTTCCACTTAAACCTCTTGTAGAATTAGCATCCTTTGCAGCAGAAATAGATCGACCCAAGCCTTCAGCCATAAGAATAAACAGAAAAGGAGATAGAGGATATCCTTAACGGATACCCCGAGTTGGTGTTATGATACCTGAAGGAACCCCATTCACTAGAATTGAGAAAAAGGTCGATGAGATCAAATTCATAATCCAGTTAACCTAGGCCATACTGAAACCAAATGCTATCAACATTTTCCTGATAAATTGCCAGTTAAGTTTATCATAAGCTTTGGCAAGGTCAAGCTTAACTAACAGACCTGACATCTTTTTAAGTTTGATATAATGTAGGATTTCATGAATAAGAATAATTCCATTTGAAATCTGACGCCCCTCTACAAACCCTGATTGCTCTGAGGAGATTAGAGAAGGAAAAATAGGTTTTAAATGATTAGAAATAACCTTGGTTATGATTTTATAAATCACATTACAAAGGCTAATAGGACAAAATTTATTAGGCGAGTCTGCACCCTCATTTTTAGGAATCAACGTTAAAAAAGTAGCATTTAAGGCTGGAATAATACGCCCAGAAACTCGAGATTGTTCAACAATATTCCAAACATCAATTTTAATCATCTCCCAAAAGTGATGAAAGAAGTTAACAGTAAAACCATCCGAGCCAGGCAAGGTTCCTTCCTTCATCTGGAATACAGCCTCCTGGACTTCTTGAATAGAGATGGATTTCATTAACATTTGGTTTTGTTGCCTTGAAATTGAGGGAATTCGACTCGTAATGATATCAATATCAGAAGAACGGTCCCTACGAGGATCAGATAAAATATCAAAGAAATGAGAGTTGAGTAGATCCTAAATTTTCTCCCTTCCTTCCAAGAGATTACTAGCTTCATCTTTAAGGGAATAAATTTTATTCTGAAACCTAGATTGGATAACAGAATGGTGAAAGAATTTGGAATTATTTTTTCCCTCCCGGAGCCATTTGATACGGGATTTCTACAACCAGAGAAGTTCCTCTTGTTTTTCTCGTTCATCAAGTTGTTTTTCCACCAATCATTCCTCCTCTAGAAGAGCTAAGGAATAACCTTCATTAAGGCCAATAGATTGAATTTCCTGAAGACAGTTCTCCAATCTATTTTTCTCTCTGAAAATATTCCCAAATTCTTCCTTATTCCATTTCTTGATTTTAGATTTCAGAGCCTTCAAGTTCTATTGAAAAGACCACATATTAGCGACCTGATTTGAATGTAATTCTTCCCACCACGTTTTGACTTTTTCAGAGAAGTCGGGATAAATCATCCAAAATTGCTCAAAATGAAAGGGCTTCTTGAATTGAGACCCCAAACCACTCCAAAGAAGCTCGATTGGCCAATGATCAGAACCTCGACCAGAGAGAGTAGAACTATGAATTTCACTTCCTAAATTAATGATTGATTCAGACACAAGAAAACTATCAAATCTAGAAGCAATATGATGGTCCCCTGTACATTTGTTATTCCAAGTGAACCACCCAACACCCGGGGTAATATCCACAAGACCCAAATCTTTGATAGTCTCCCGGAAAATATTACATTCCTCTTCTAAACAACGGCTACCTCCTTTTTTTTTCCTCAAGCGAGGTAATCAGATTAAAATCACCTCCAACCACCCAATGCTCAAAGGCCATATAGGTCTTTAAATTGGAAATGGATTTTAAAAAATTACGCTTATCATTCGAACATTGAGGACCTTAAACATTCATTAATAAACCTGAGATAGGGAAACCAGTCACTTTAAAAATGGCAGAGAGAGAATTTCAGGTCCCTTGAAAATCAGAAAGAGAAACCCGAGCCGTATCCCATAAAACACATAAACCTCCAGAAAAACCTTTAGAATCAATACCCATGCTCTCGCAATGCTTCCATATTTTACTCCTGCGTTCCTGGATGAAGTTAGCCTAGAATTTAGTTTCTTGTAAGAAAACTATAGCTGGATTATATTTCTTAATCTTCTGATAGAGAATTTCCATCTTTCTCAGACTATTAATGCCTCAAATGTTCCAAGAAAGGAGTTTCATTAATAATCAATATTTAAAGACCAAGAGCAACTCGGATTGTTGGATATTGACCCAAATCAACCAATCGCCTTCCTACATCCACTACTCTATGTTTGTTTGATTTACGACCCGGTTTCTTGCCACTGTCTTCACTAGTTTTTTTTGTTTCTTTAAAAGAACCTGAATTAATTCCTAAAGAATTAGAGAATTTAGCTTTAAGAATAGCCTCTTTGAGAAGACTTACCTGTTCTTGAGGAACATAGCCCAGAGATTTATCCGAGCAAGATTTATCAATTCCTTCAAGATATAAGTCACCTATATCCATTTCTTCTGAATCCTCCAAGATAGTAGGTTGCAGAGAGACATCCATTGCTTCAGATTCTGATCTAGCTGTATGTTGCACATTTCCCATATGGAATTCTTGGGCTAAATTAGGACAAGAAGGAAGACTTGAGGATTGACCAATATCAGATTTAGATAAATTACCCTCAGGGCTCTTAGAATCCACCCATTTCTCTGTTTTTTTACCCATAATTTCAAAAGAATTAGGACTATTAATATTTTTGGCTGAGTCTTGAGTTTCTTGTTTTTTATTTCCTCTTTTATGAGAAGATACTTTAGAAAACCCAGATTTCGAGGTATTCACAACCTAATTAACCAATGGTTTGGGAATGTTCAAGGGACATTCCCTGAATAAGTGACCATACTCATAACATTTACGACATCTAAAGGGAACTTATTCATAGTCCAGATTTTGAAGCCATTCATCATCGTCCCAAAGCAACCTGATAACTTCCGGGAGAGCCTTAGAAAGATCCATATAAATACATATGCGAGCAAAGGCAGTATATCATTGAGATTTAGTTTTCTCCGAAATTTTAATAAAGGATCCCAAACAATTACCCAAGGCATCCAAAATTTCAGCATCCCAATATTCCTGAGGAAGTGAATATAACCTAATCTAGACTGGAGCAATTTGCATATCTTCCTTTTCCGAAAAAATTTCTCCTTCCACAGACGAAGGAAAAGACCTACGGAGTAGTAGAAGTAAGGCCCTCCATCAATAATCTGATTCTGATCCTCTTGACTAATAAAAGATACAGTAAAAAACCCCTTTGATCCTAAATGTAAATCATAATGACCTTTAGGCTTCCAAGTCGAGTTGATCCACCAATGGCTTTTTTCGATGGTTGTAACCCAATGAATTTTCCAATCAAAGCATGGTCTATCATAAACTGAATTTTTTCCCTAATATGTGCAGACTGGACAAGCATAGATGGAACTGCTGATGATTTTGGAAAGCATTGACCAGGTTTACGGTCCATACTAGTAGAAACAGGGATTTCATCTTGAGAAATTTGAATCGAAATTTCTCCAATAGTCAAATTCCCTAGATCAGGAGGGTGATAGTTTGGGGTATCCCCCCTTCCCCTCACCATTGAAACCAAGCTACAACGATCTGCACAAGGATTCCATTAGACCTCCCACCTCACTTCTTGGACCTCCGTTAACCTTCGATTTGATCACAGGTTTAAGGTTCAAAACAATAATGCACTATTAACTGTGTGTATCAATAACTAATGCATGGTTCACAATGAATTATAGCTTAATAGCACACTAGGAATGTTGAAAAAACAAAAAATTCTAGTCATTGGTGCGGACAAATAAAGACCCACTCATTATGGTGTGAGTAGTTATCAAATGTGCACCGATGGAGGTGCCTAATGTGTGGACACAACTTGACAGTGTGATATTTTTTTTCAGGAAGAAAAAAGCCTGTCCTTGTTATTCTTATTCTCCACTTCGCACTGTATATGGTGCGCTACATTCTATGATATGCAATATCAACAGTGCACCAATGTTTTAATGGCGCACTTGATTTCATGATAGTACATTAAAAATATGGATGGTGCATTATTACCAAAGTGCATGGTCTATGTAAGTGCATGCCCTGACACTACTGGTGCACTTGTCATAATAACATGCGTTGTTTGGATTTTTTTATTGTTTAAACATGCTAGTGCACAAGTAAAACATTGGTGCACCATAGACGTTGTGTATCTAACAATAACGCACCATAAGCGGTGTGGAAAATTCATTACACTGCACCATCAATATTTGGAGCTTTTAAATAATAGTTGTGTTGCATTCTAATATGATAGCATCACGATTGGTTCAATTCAATTCACAATTTAGGTACTACATCCGGTCTGCACTATATATTTACTAGATGTATTGAACGACTTTCTGGTGTGAGCTAAACGAATTGGTTGCATCTTATACATTTTTTTTCTAATTAAAAAAAAGGAAATTAGACATGAATTTTAGATTTTATTCCATTAAAAATGTAAATGATGAGGTAATAAAGAGTTTATATGGTATCTTCCAAGCCAAGGAGGCATGATTGTCGTGTAATCAACAAATAAATATTTTTTACCATTTTCCAAATATTGAATGAATGCTCATAATCAATCCAGAGGAGGAATCTCATAAGTTAATTGCATTGACAATGACATGGTCAGTCCAAGAGGGTGTGTGCTAGTGCTTAGGTGATCTGGAACACTGTCTAGTTTTTAAAAATGAAATTCATTCGGTAAATATTTTTTTTATTTTCTCCTAGCTTGGTGCACATCTTAGACGTGCCCACAGCATGTTTTTTTTAGATTGCATGAGCTATTTCATAAAAGTGAAACAACCAATTTGCATGTATTATGCTCTGTCGACCTAAGTACAAAATGGTGTTTCTTGTACATACAATTGCACCATATCCTATTTTAACTTTTTAAGTAAAAACCCACATTATATTATTAAAAATTTAATCATCGGTCAGTGTTTTTCTAGGACTAAGGATCATGGAGCAATAAAAACAAAATGAATGTGGAAATAAAACACATAAGAAAACAATACAAGAGAGAGAGAGAGAGAGAGAGAGAGAGAGATGTGGTTCACCCAATATGGGTTACATCCATAGAGAAACAACCAGTCCTTCATTTATTCATCCAGCAAAAGGAAGGAATAAAAACTATAACACATTTCTTGCAATCTCCTCTTCACTCTCTCACGGTCTCCTTTCTCACACTACACAATCATTATTCAATATCCTCATCAGATACCCTATTGTATTTTCTTTTAAAATGTTGAAATCCACCAACGCTGCCAAGCACAGCCCTATTGTTCCTAGTACCTTTCTGCCAAGAACCTCCCATTCTTTGTCCTTCACACTGGCCAACTACTTTGCTTTGCCACCCAATGGTGGGAAAAGATACTTATAATATAGACAGTCCTCCACCTACATCTTCCATAGTTGGTAGTTTTGTCCCTTAAAATTCTTGAAAAACTTTCCTCCTTCTGCCATTTCTCCCACTCAAACCAGGAACACTCATTTCCTGTAAGTTTATCAACCAAATATACCTTCAACTCTAATACCAATTGTTAGGAATTAAAACACATAATAAGCAAGCACACACACAAAATAAAGAAGGTTCTTACCCTAAACCCAAACTGGGAAAACCAACAACAATAGATATATTTCCCTTGGTCACTATGGCCAAGGCATGGTCAATCCTCACTAGCCACTCTCAATCCCTTTACAGTAGAGTTACTCGAGCCTTTAAGTAGGATTCATCACATGAGATACCATGGGACACCCAAAAGTATGGACTCATAAACCACTAAAAATAAACATGTCATGTCCCAAATTTTTCATTGGGTCACAATGGCCTAATCACATTTTCCATATTCATGACAGTTTGTCAAATTGATGCTAAGGGTCAAATAATTACCAAGGAGGAAAATTACTAGTTTCTTGGGTTGGGGGTGGAAGATTTGGGATTTGGAATAAGGGGGAAATAAATGTTGTTTTAACATTAGAATCGAATAAATATTTAATAAAGGATCTAAATAAATAAATACAAGGGAAAATCAAAGTGGTAATTGATCATGAAGACACATGGAGAATGTGGTACCCACACAAGCTAGATTTTATATGCCACATGGCATCCTCATCTTGTCATTTCGAATCCATAAGAAGCCCAAGGGTATTGGGATGAGTTGGAAGGTCAATATACTTGGAATTAATCAATTAATTTCTAATTGGAGTGGAAGAGTAACTCCCACGGAAGCCTAGGAAGAGGCATTTTGGAGCTAGTGAGACACTTGGACTAGATTCCCTAGCTCTATGACAACAATGATGAAGATGCTATGACACATTTGACACAAATCAGATATGAAGGATGAAATATGACATATGTGAAATGTAAGGGACAAAAATAGCTCCAAGATGGTGTTCAAGGTAGTTAGGGCAGATAGTATGCTTCCACATGTGATTTGGTGGAAGTGGGAGACTAGGAATTGTTGTATAAGTGGCATTCTTTGGAATCTCTTCCCAACTAGAGTTGGAATGCATCTCTTGGAAGGAATTTGACCCATAGAAATATTGGAAACTTAATAAATTTCAAGAACAAATAATGAATGCATATGTTTATTATTTTATAAATTTGCATTTGTGAAGAGAGAGAGCCAGTGGATGACTAGTTTCTTGCCTTAGCCAATTTCGAGGGTGAAAGATTCCCATCCAAGTTGGTGTGTGGAAAGGCCATTCGGGAATTTCATGGAGATTTAATGGATTCATAAGTTTCAGGTGAAATCTACAATTCATATCGTGGACACTTCAATATCAGCTTGTTCTTTCGTCTATTCCAAGTTCTCTCATCATATTATTGCTCTATGGATTGAGGCGCACTTGGTGAGCTATTGATATATTTGGGGAGGCTTATAATACCCCATTATTTCATGTTGTGATGTAAATTATCTGTATTTCAATTTCAGAATACCCTCAGGTCGAAATACCAAAATATTTCATGTAAAAATGTTAAACAATGAAGAAACGGTGCCATTTCCCCACTACCTTGTTGTGAACCAATGTAATGTTGATGGATTTGAATCGATAAGTAAAATACTGATGTTTTATGGATGAATGGAATGTTATTTATGTATTATATGAGTCTAATTTTCAGTACATAATAACTTGGAGTCATTTCGTTGAGTTTCATAGCATTTGAGAAGATTTCCTATCATTTCCCCCAAGGTTGAAACTAGTCTTTTTGCATCTAATCTAAGGGAGTTATAGAAGACATTAAAAGTTGAATGGTGATGCATATGAGTTAATTTTTATTTCCTTTATATTTCCCATGATTCAATTCATAAATTATAGTTTTATTGAGTGAATTTAGAAAGTCATTTTCATCATCTACCCCTAGGGGATTTGAACCACAAGTTGCTTGTAAAACTCCATACATTGACCAGATTGAAAAAGTGAGTTGCAGAATTAATTTGATGGCTGGAATACACCTATAAAAAATATATATATTTATTAACATAATTCATACATATTCTCGTACAATATGAGAGCATTTGGAGCTATTTGGAGCCATCTACCATTGGGGGTTTGAGCCTCGAAATTGCTAGTAAATTCCCTGAGTTATCTTGGATACCTATTCGACCCAAAAACCACATATAATGCTGAAAATATAATTTAATTAATGTATTATAACATATCCAAATATCATACCAACCATTAGTGGATTTTGTATAGTGTTTGGAAGAGATTTGTTCCAGGACCCAGGGGGGATTTCCACCTCCCAAATTGACTAGTCTTGCCCCGAAACTTATTCCCTTGAAAATTGAAGACCATGGTTGGGTATATCAGTTGATTATATTTTTTATATATGTTTTATTGTGCCCCATAACCCCTCATGACCTTCCTCACCAAGTTTGAAATTAATTGGAGGAGTTTGGAATCAGTTGTATCCATATACCTAGAGCTGAAATTTGGTGAATTTGAGCACATTGGGAAAATTATTCAAAAGGGACATTACAGTGGTATCAAAGTATGATATTGGCACCTAATTTGGTCTGATATTTATGAGGACAAGAATTCAGGGACCACCATTAGATATTGAAACCAAAAGTTCTTTTGTTGAAGAGGAAAAACAAAAGTAGGAGAAGAAGGAAATTTTTTGAGGAAACTATGACTAGGGATGAAAAGGGAAGCTCATATGCTGGTGAGGAGCATATAAAAATCATGAAACATATCTTTCAATACATGACCACGAATATTATGAAAGGATTCAAATTTTTGGCTATCCAACTTGGGAGAAAATATATTGATCTTAAGAAAACCAAGGGGAAAAATGCATCAGCTTGCTTGAAGGAGAAAAAGGAGGAGACCCGTGAACCTCCTAGTTATGAAATAGGTGAAGTAGAAGAAGTAGTACATGAAGAGGATTGAAAGTCACTCCCAAGTGAATCTGAAAAATATGAAGAGACATCACATGAGTATGAAGAATTTTTTATTGAAAAATATTGAAGATCATTTCGAGACACGTATATTCTACCTTGGAAATGAAACAAAGAGCATCTACTAATGGATGCTTGAACTATGAAGGAGTACCTACTAATGGGTTCTCACACCTCTATGTTGGTGACATAGAGATCACTTTTGAAATTGTTTTTGCAATCCAAACTTCCATTAAACATGAAAATGAATACCTTGTAGCAGTTGAAGAAGAAACGAGATCAACTTCCCCATCACCACCTGAGCTTCATGAAGTTAGTCCAAGAAAGAAGGAAGAAGATGAGGAGGTTGATTTGAAAGACCCTAATTTTCTTGAAGGGTCCTTAAATATGAATGAAAATAAGATCCAATATTCCCTTAGCATACTCCATGACACTCAAGAATTAGTGTCAAATTCTTGTTGGAGAGCTACTTCATTGGAGGAAACATCCTTCCTTGAATACATGGAGAAGATTCAGAGAGAAATATGCCACATCAAAGGTAATTTCATGTCTTTTATATTTTATAGAAACCATTTGTTTGAGATTAATGAATTGTTACATGATGCATACTTGAATAATAATGAGGATAATCATAAGCTCCCTTCTCAAAATGAGCAACTTCTTGAAAAGTTGCAAGATACTTGTTTTTCCTCCTATGTTTTAGATTGTCAAATGGTAGATTCTTTGGAGGAATCTCATGACTTGGTGGATCATGATAAATGTGGAAATTTGAATGTACTTGATGTGTTTCAATATGAACTTGAAGATATTCAAACACTTCATGTGGTGGAAGAGGAACTTGAATTGTCTCTTGATGAAGGTTATGCAATTTTTAAAGAAGAGCATGATTCCTCTACATTGGAACCAGTCTATGACAAAGGTTTCACACTTTTGAAGGAGCTGCATGATACTACCCATATGGATCCTTCCCATGATGAAACTTCTACACGTTTTTATCATTTGGGTGAGTTATTTCATTCCCCTACATCCTACTATTCCATGTTTTGCAACATTAGTCTCAATGAAGTATGGGTGAAAGGGTTCTTTTTTATGGTACCACATGAAGAGTATGGAACTCCTAGATTTACCTTTTATGACGACATGGTTGGAGCACGTTCTTATTCACATTTGCAGCAGAATCCTTTGTTACTTTATGATGTTGTACATCTACATGGATGCACCTATGATATGCATTTGAGTCACTTGAAGACTCATGGTTTTTCTTGCTCAAAACTTGGTTCATTTGATGTTGGAAAAACTTCATCCAACACTGGAGTGAATAGATTTATGATTGGAGAACATTTTTGTTTCCAGTCACATACTTTGTTATATCTTTATGATTCTCTCTTTCATGAATGTATGGGTTAGACTTCTTTGATTCATTTGAAGTATCCTTGTTTTTTTGCTCATTATTTGGTTCACATTTTAGTGGAGATTCTTCATTCACTTCTTGGATGAAAGAATACATGGCTGAATATTTTGATGCATATCAAATCCTTTCGGAGAAAAATTATAGGACATGGGATCCTCACCTATGTCATTGGATCATATTTGATTGGTCACTTGAAGCTTGTATGCACTTGGAAAATGGTGGCCTACTTACTTGGAGGTATAAGCACTTTCATGATTTTTTGATGAGGCACTTCCTTGATGTACATTTTTATTATGTTGTTATGTACTTTGATGATATATATTATGTACTCATCATGTTTGGAAGAATGCGTACAAGAAAATTGGATCCTTGAATTATTTTTCCTAATGGTATGGGTTGGAGAGCACTCTTAATTGTTGGAGTGCAATACAAGAAATGGGATCTTGGGCCCTAGTTCTTAGTCCTGTAGATTTCAATTTTTTTGGGAAACAAGTAGTATGGGAGATGGGTTCCCCACTTAATAAAGCGATTTTAAACAGATTAGTGCAGCAGCAAGCATGGTGGTTCCTCTCTAAAATATTTGTGGAATCTCAATGACTCAACGTTGGGCAACTCAGTGGCAACTTCAAAGAATCATACAGAAAGCATGTTCTTCAACACCCATGTTTGAAATTGCTTGAGGACAAGAAATATTGGGAAGGGAGGATTTTTCATGTCCTAAATTTTGCATTGGGTCACAATGGCCTAATCACATTTTCCATATTCATTAGAGTTTGTCAAATTGATGCTAAGGGTCAAATAATTGCCAAGGAGGAAAATTAGTAGTTTCCTAAGTTAGGGGTGGAAGATTTGGGATTTGGAATAAGGGGGACAATAAATGATGTTTTAAAATTAGAATGGCATAAATATTTAATAAAGGATATAAATAAATAAATAAAATGGAAAATCAAAGTGGAAATTGATCATGAAGACACATGGAGGATGTAGGACCCACACAAGCTAGATTTTATATACCACGTGGCATCATCATCTTGTCATTTCAAATCCATAAGAAGCCCAAGGGTTTTGGGATGAGTTGGAAGGTCAATATACTTGGCATGAATCAATTAAGGTCGAATTGGAGTGGAAGAGTAACTCTCATGGAAGAGGAAGAGGCATTTTGGAGCTAGTGAGACACTTGGACTAGATTCCCTGGCTCTTTGACAACAATGATGAAGATGTTATGACACCTATGACACAAATCAGATCTAAAGGCTTAAATATGACATTTCATGGATAAAAATATCTCCAAGAGGGCGCTTAATGGAGTTATGGCAACTAAGATGCTTCCACATGTGATTTGGTGGAAGTGGGAGACTAGGAATTGTTGTACTAGTGGCATTCTTTGGAATCTCTTCCCAACTAGAGTTGGAATGCGTCTCTTGGAAGGAATTAGACCCATAGAGAGCTTAGAAAATTTATAAATTTCAAGAACAAATAATTAATGCATATTTTCATCATTTGAGAAATTTTCATTTGTGAAGAGAGAGAGCTAGTGGATGACTAGTTTCTTGCCTTAGCCTATTTAGAGGGTGAAAGATTCTCGTCCAAGTTGGTGTGTGGAAAGGTCATTCAGGTATTTCATGGATATTTAATGGAGTAATAAGTTACAGGTACAAGCTACAGGGCATATCATGGACACTTCAATATCATATTGTTCTTTCATCTATTCCAAGTTTTCTCATCATATTCTTGCTCTATGGATTGAGGCGCACTTTGTGATCTATTGATCTCTTTGGGGAAGCTTATAATGCCCCAATATTTTATGTTCTGATATAAATTATCTGTATTTAAATTTTATAAGACCCTTAGGTGTAAATACCAAAATATTTCGTGTAAAAATGTTAAACAATGAAGAAACAGTGCCATTTCCCCACTACCTTGTTGTGAACCAATGTAATGTTGATGGATTCAAATGGATAACTAAAATACTGATGCTTTATGGATGAATGGAATTTTACTTATGTATTATATGAGTTTAATGTTCAGTACATAAGCATTTGTATTCATTCCGTTGAGTTTCATAACATGTGGAGAATATTGCCTATCATTTCCCCCAAGGTTGAAACTAGTCTTTTTGCATCTGATTTAAGGGAGTTATAGCAGACATTAAAAGTTGAATGGTGATGCATATGAGTTCATGTTGATGTAATTTATATTTCCCATTATTCCATTCAGAAATTAAAGTTGGATTGAGTGCATTTATAAATTCATTTTCATCATCTAACCCTAGGGGATTTGAACCACAAGTTGCTCATAAAACTCCATACACTTACCAGATTTCCAAAGTGAGTTGAAGAAGTCATTTGATGGTTTAAATACACCTATTAACACCATTTTTATTATTAAAATCATTCATACACATTCTGGTACAAGATGAGAGTATTTGGAGCTATTTGGAGCCATCTACCATTGGGGTTTTGAGCCTTGAAATTGCTAGTAAATTCCCTGAGTTCTCTTGGATACCTATTCGACCCCAAAAATAAATATAATGCTGAAAATATAATTTAATTAATTTATTATAATATATCCAAGTCTCATACCAACCATTAGTGGAGGTTGTACAGTGTTTGGAAGAGATTTGTTCCAAGACCCAGGGGGGTTTCCACCTCCAAAATTGACTAGTCTTGCCTCGAAACTTCTTCCCTTGCAAATTGTAGACCATGGTTGGGTATATTAGTTGATTATATTTCTTATATATGTTTTAATGTGTCCCATCACCCCTCATGAATTTCCTCACCAAGTTTGAAAGTAGTTGGAGGATTTTGGAATCAATTGTATCCATATATCTAGAGATGAAATTTGGTGAATTTGAGCACATTGGGAAAATTACTTAAAAGGGAAATTACAAAAAACGTCTTTGACACTTTAATTGAGTCAATAATAACTTAAAATTTTTGGTGTATTTAGGTGAACCATGGCAATTGTATGTCAAAGGTACACTAGTAAAGTATTAAATATCTTCTTCTTCTTTTTTTTGTGTGTCACAACCCAATTAGCACATCTAGTGTTCCAAATACCTATACGCATTGGGGAATTTTGTCAATGAAAACACATCGGATATTCTTACCTTTAAGTGATTTTTTAAATTTTTTATTTTATGTTGTGTATATATATATGCCTCACTGTGTTTTTGAAACAGCAATGCAATGGAGTCCTTTTTAATATTTTAAAAATAAAAGTTGTTTTTATTAATAATACTTTGTTGCATTGTAGGTCGAAGGTGTAGGGGGGTCATATTGGATCACGATGAACAAGAATAATTGTATTGTGAATGGGGATTTGGAAAAACCACTCATAACTAAGTAGAAGTAGACGTTCTATACCAAGGCCTTCTTCTAGCTCGACAACTCAAACTAGACCATCTTACTGTGATTTAAGACTCATGGATTATGATCAAGTTGGTGCACAATGTCTCCCTCCCAAGGCTGTCACTCTTGCTCAATGGATAGTTAGGATCGAAAAATTCAACATAGTTCACTTCTTCCATTTTCTTCATCATCTAAATCAAAAGGTGGATGAAATGGAAAATAATGATGCCATGAATATAGAAGGGACCCTAAATAAAAATGGGGTTATTAATTTGACCCACTCCCCCTAGTATATTCATGCATGAAGTGTCCCATTGTCATTATTCAATTCCCATTATTCCAACATGTACTACCTGGACTATAGGCAACGATGTCAATCCTATTCATGCAAGAGGGAGCTTGGAAGATTTAATTCTCAATTTGATTTATAAAATGTTCATCTAGAAAATTCCTAGCGCATTTGGGATTCAATCTCCATCGATCACCGAGAATGGGTGGATTGCAAGAATCCATGCAATCCCCATCAATCTAGAAGTCCTCAAGATCAACTTAAACATTGTTCGTAGGATTTATATCTCCATTAATTCGTAGGTATCGTTGATTAGCATCGAGTATTTTAGCTTCTACTAGTTTGCAAACTCCAATCCTAGTGATTTCAATCTCACGTTAGGCTATCAAAGATGTGATATTTGGTAAACTTTTTGGAATAAATTTTGAGTCTATAGGAGGTTTCCTAAGCTGAGAAGTGGGTCCATTCTTTCCTTTGGTGAAGGTAATCTAAACCTCGTTTTCATTGAAGCGTATCAGACTTTTGCAAATTTCGTTGGCTTGGTATTTCTAACAACTAGATCCTCTACATTGTTGGGAGGCATAAGGATAGGAACAATGAAGAATAAAAAATCTCCAGGGAAGCCTATAAAACAATAGATAATTGGACATATATATTGAAGAATAACTAGGTCCACAAGAGAAATTTTAGGTGTGCAACCTTGTTCATTTTCTTTATTGGAGAAGGAAAGCTCATCTTTTTTGTTGAAGTGTATGTTGTAAGTTGCATTGGGTGTTTTATCTTCTCTAACACATAGGTCCTTTTCATTGTTGGGAGGTATAAGAATAGGGATAGTGGATATTTTCATATGATTTGGAATATCACCAGCAGAGCATTCAAATGGAATGCCCAATTTGCAACAAAAATAAATATGAGATTGTGGAATTGAATAACACTCTTAGACGCCATGAAGATCAACTAAAAATAAATAGCTCAATTATTCAATCATTATCATAACATATTCAAAATATGGGAAAGCAAAATGCATCAACTACTAAAGTATTGGATGCTCGTCGTCAACATCTAATCATTTTGGGAGAAGAGGTGGAAACCCTCTGCAACACTATCAACAATGGAAATCACAACTCCACATCTCTAGTCTTAGATCAAGGAAGTGTGATGGAAGGGGTACATGGCCTACTTAGGGAGGAAGAAATGGTTCTACAATCTCAAGAAAATGTGGAAATAATCAAAATTTCTCGATCTTATGAACCCAGCCAACATTCAAATTAGTAAGTAACTTCTATGTTTGATAAAAGCATTTTGATCCTCTAACTTTTTAAGCAGTCTTACACCAATAGGATTTATCGTTCCTACATAACTACAGAGGACTATGACATCCTTTTTTGTGCTCTTTCAATTTTCATCTTGAAACGACATATACTCTTGACATGTAAAAAATTCTAGACTCTACCTTACAACAAATTTTGTTAAAACAAATCCATCTATCTGTGTGAAATAAAATATATTTTATCACGCAATGGTGTGTTATATTATCTTAAGGATCGAGGTGTCGGTGCACATGTGTTGCATCTGGGCATTTACATGCTTGTGGAACACTACTTAGTTTTTATGCAAAATAAAAATATACATTTTTTTCAACAAGGGAAAGGGATATTTTGAAATTGATGTGTTGTATTATTTAGAGCATTGGTGCATATGTGTCTAAAGTGCATTGGCGCAATCTAACAATTTTAAAAGTATCGATAAAAAAAACAGCAGTTAAAAACTTTGGTCACCTACTTCTGCTAGCAACCTTCAATATAAATGGATAATTGAGACATTTTTTTGGAAAGGTTCCAAAAAATCCTCCACTATATGGTGTTTTCCTAGTAGTTAATGAAATCCCTTTCCATTCCCTACAACATGAAAGATTCCCAACATATATGAAATAAATGATATCACGTTTTTTAGTGGAGAAAGTAAGAATCTCTTGAGTTGTATTGTTTTGTAGATCCCTAGACAAAATTGTGTTCAAATTTAAGTGTGGTAGACTCTCATTAGATCGGGATCAAAATTTCTTATATGTGTTTTTGTCAATGATTCTCAATTAAAAACCACTCAATTTTTTGTCAAGCAAGTCTGAAACCCTTAATATGTGTTTCTGTGGCGATTTCCATCCATAAATACACCAAGTATCAACGCTGCGGTTGTTGTAGTAGACCGCCATCAATATTTAACTAAACCATAACCCACTCAATTAAATGTTCCTTTTTTATAAGAACCACCGAATTTTTAGTCAAAGCAGGTTCAAAAATATTGAAATGTGGCTCCTTCAAGGATTCTCAAGTGAAACCATCATAAAGTACACAAAGAATAAATGTTAAACCAGTTATGGTAAACTCTCATTCAATGTTGAAATTATGCATTCAATTTAAACACTTTTTCTTATTTGTGTGGTTTTCGCAGGTGGTTTTGAATAGGAGGTTGTTGACAATTATGCGGACAAAATTGTCTAACCCATAAAATTTATAGATTGAGCAATAAGGATGCATGTAATTTCCTTCTTGTAGGCACGCCACATTTTTTATTCCTCCATATAGGTGCTAAATTGTGCCACTTGATTTACTAAGCAAATTATTTCTTGGCATATTAGCGAAAAATAAATCCATAGTGTTTCATAAACAAAAAGTGTTACAAAGATACACATAGCATTGATATAAACAAACAATCCCATAATATCCACATTGATATAAACAAATAATCCCATAACATCCAAATCTACATGAGTGCTTGACATATTTAGCTATATTTTCCCTTTAGCCAAACAAATATATAACCACTACCATGACCCAAAGGCCCAATAACAATCATTACTAACCATGTTAGTCTACAAAAGTAAATCAAATAAAGAAATACAACAAATACAAAACAAAACAAAACGAAGACATCCACTACCACAGAGAGGAGAATTGAAATTGCTTTCGCATATACAAACTCGAGAGGTTTAACAAAGTAAAGCATAACAGTTACATTAATAGACCATAATGTCTCACTCTCCTAGCATGAGAGCCCTGTGGGGAGTATCCTAGATTAATATATATTGTTTCTTACATTTATTTGATCTATAATGGCATGCCTTTAATGGACATGAATGGGATAGTGTAGTTGTAATATATGATGCACGATCCAACATAGGTGGAGAAGAAAGCATCGACAACGATGATATTTGCATTTGACTGCTTGTTAATCCTCTTGATGATTGTTGAGTAAACCAAGATAACACATAGGGGTCTCATCAAATAATATATCAACGTTGTCAGACCAACGATCATTAGTACCACAAGCCACTCATGATGATGGAAAAGGAGAAAATGGCGAACAATACTCTACAGGCAGCAGAGCCTTTAAGATGGTGCAGACTCTCGTGCATGTAGAATATCAAGAGTCATCAACACCATGTGTATGTTGCACTCCATACCCCATACATGCAGCATGCATACACGATATGACTGCATCTATATGGTGTATTCTATGGCATGAACTCTTCATACACCATATAATCGTATTCCTCTACATTCTTCTCCATACCCCGACGATGGACGGCTCGGTCTAGCTCAAAGGGTACTCAAAAATAGCACAGTCGTCCTCGCATTTCTGATCCGATCTGATCAAGAAGGCTTCTACAGATCCAATTCATGCCAACATTCAATGTGGTAGGTTTCGAACTGCAATACTCTCTGGAGCACCATACTCTCTAGCCAGTCTGACCCTAATCATCGATGAACATATCAGGTGCATCCCCTTCACATTAGTTTTATGTTGCTGCAACCATCCAAACAAGCTCTGCGAGGAAGAAACAAGCTCTACGAGGAAGGCCAGTGTCCAAACAGGTTCTTCTTTACCTTTTATCTATAGAGTATTGTTCGCCCTCAATTCCAACCCAGACCTTTTAAGAGGCAATATGAGGGGTAAAGATGATATGTTGTAGTAATTTATTTTCCCATTCATTAATACATCATTTTAAGCCTTTAACCCTAAGAAGCATGGTGGATAGTGTTTTCCAAATGAAACCCTATACTTATAAGATGACGGTTGACCTCCCTGCGATAACAAAACCACGCGGTAAGTGAATTTCTATTGGATCCTGAGATATTGGATGGACATTGATTCCAATTTCTAAAACCTATTTACCTTATCACTGCATTGTGCAGCAGAGGCCCTACTGGGTGATGTTGTTCTCCACATATTTCATGATGTTCTTTAGGGAAATCTTGGATTATTTTTATAAGGTTTGGGAGATGGTCTTCCAACTGAATAATTTTTGTACTCCTATAAAAATATAAATTCCAGAATCATGTGAAATGTTTCAAATCCGATGTATATATCTCAATCTATACATAAGCATTTATATGACTATTGTAAGCTGGTTATAGTTCACCCTCAATAACATGTGATGTGATTGTACAAAATTATGTGAACTCCATATATCGGATAGAGAGTATAGGAACACCACATATTTTATACAAATGCCATAACCTAATTCACTTGCTCTTCATGGGAATCTATACATTGAATAAACCAAACCCTGAAATTGACGAGGATATTCATTCCAAAATAATCCCCCGTGAATCAACTTTTGTAGACTCACTTAACTTTTCGTAAATTCGTCGTGCGATGTCGGTTGTTGGAATCACATCAACAATCTTGATCACGTCTCTGATGGTGTAATTGAGAGGAAACATGTTTTAACATCTCCGCCTGGCTATAGCAATAATCTTCTTTATTTCTATTTTTCAAGTTCTTGAAATAGCACCATAAGAACTCCTTGTTTGCTTTCTCCAATTCAATCCACGCTGCAATTTCAAATTAATACAAATTACAAACATGGAGTTTGCTTTGATTGCCTACTAGTTTAGTGTAGTTTAGATGTTAGGTTCAAATAAATCACTTTGCTATAGTTTAATATTATGAAAGTGATTTTTTTTTAACCAATTTATCTTTGGTTTATTGGTTAATTAATGTAAACTCTTATTATAAGAATTGACTAAAGTCATATTAAGGTCTTATTGATTTAAAGGTTTATATTTAATTAATTTAAACCAATTTATCTCTAGTTTATTCGCTAAGTGGTAGTAGCTTTGTTGGGATTGACCAATCTCTTTAATGTGATTTTCTTTTAATTTAATTATTGTCATAAGTTTTTTATGAAATTCCTCAATAATGTGATTACTTGGAAAAAAGCAAAAATCAATTTAATATTGATAAGGGTGGTTCCTTTGCCATATGATATTCAGTATATTGAATGTTGCAATGAAAACATTCCAACTTTATGTTGCATTGATTAATATATATAATGAATTCACTGCACTTTTTTCACAACATTATAGAGTAATTGAGTAACTCTTATAATCAGTAATGATATTTATAATGAATTGACTTCATCTTTTGGCACAATGGGACGTCTGCAATTTTCAAAAAGACATTAGTGAGTAAGGAAATTGCCAGCGTCCATACAAGCTCTGCTAGGAAGGAAATTGTCAGCGTCCAATCAAGTTCTTCTTTATCATGGTTCTTTTTTATGAATAGAAATTATTTAAGGATGATAAGGTATAAGCTTGAAACTTCTCAATATCTTATGGTTACATTTTTAAAATGTACTTGTATACTTATGATTGGGATTGCTAATTAAAAAAATCATTTATGTTTTTTTAGGGTTTTAAATTCATATTATGAAGAATGAATCAGGTTTAGGGTTAATAAGAACACAATTTTATCGTGTATATATATAATCAATCCTATAACAATTAAGATGTCAATCTCATCATTTAATGGAATAACAAAACAAGGTTAATTTCTGTATAGTGACATTACATTATTGTAAATATAAGAAAGGGTGACATAGATGTTTTCAAGAAAAGAGAATATAAAATATCCTAATGTGGCAAATAAAAACTACTAAAGGATGTCTATTTTTTATAGCAAAACACGAAATCCATGAAGCTTAGGTGTATTATGCACAATTGTTTCCAAGACATCTGGGATATGTATTTTGATTTTTAAAAGCATATTAAAATGCATTAATATATTGAAAGAGATCCACATATTACATTATATCACTATACATTGAGAGATTTATTAAAATCCCATCAATGTGTCATAAAAATAAGATAGAGATCAAGAATAACAAAAGTGTTTATAATCCCATCAATGTTCAATCTATAACTATGCAATGTTTCTTGTCATTTTTGAATATTTGTGAAAGCAAAATGAAAATTAGAAACTTTTTATTTTAGTGTTCTTCTTAGATTGGTGAAAACATAAAATAGTAGTATTTAACATAGTGGATGAGAAATGTTATCTTACGTCAGGAGTAAGGGTTGTGTGGACTTATGAAGCCCCCCTTACACGTCCCAAGTTGGATGGTAGACTGACAACGGACATTTCGATGACCCCATTTACCAAAGCACTTTCCACCAATCATATAAACCAATGCACATATTATTTTATAGCTCGTAAGTCCACTTAGATCACTCAAAGTCGTTAGAAATCAGACTCTTTTAGATTGGTTTTCTATTTTCAAATAAATTTGTCAATATTTTCTCCATTTAATATATTTACACTTAAATACGTATTGTTATACAATTTTTTTCTTGCAATAGTTTTAATCTTTCAAAAAAAAACTTTGCATTATGCAAATAAGCTTACTGTGTTGTTTCCTTGGTTGCGAGGTTATTACAGATAAACATCTTTGAAATAGAAATTTACCAAATAAATTAGCAATGGTGGAACCAAGACATACAGTTTGCATTCGACACCTTGAGGATAACCTCCATCTACGTAGAAGACAATTCCAAATACATGTTATCCATCTTGGAAGGAGAAATCTGTCGAGACCAGAGTTGAAAGAAGAACTTGCAAGAAAATTCAATGTTTCAAATACGCAAACAATATTCATATTTGGTTTTCAGACAAAAGCTCCATTCTCCAAAGGCTTTGGTATAATATACGACAACATAAAGGATGCAATGAAAAATGATTCAAAGCATTGATTAGCCCAAAATTGTCTTAAAACTCATGTTGAAAAGACTACCAAAGAGTGTAAAAATAGAGCAAAAAAATTTAGTGACATTAAAACCACAAATAAAAAATAAATGCTCCAAGTAAAAACATGATTGAGGCCCATGAATGTTTCCATATTTTGAACTTAACCATATCATATCATGTTAGTTATCTATATTGTACATATCTTTAAATTCCACTTCTAATCAAATATATATCTTTGTGTGTGCCATTTGAGCAATTGAATATTTAATGCTTTAAAAAAAATCTAACATTTTATCCACCTTATTAATTATATCTGTAGTTAAAAAAAGTTATCGATCTTACTAGTACGTAAACTTAAATAAATATTTTTTAAATGTTTTATAAACTTCAACATTTTTTTAATTGGAATTTTAAGTAATTCAAAAATGTGGTTTTTACATTATAATGAATATGGTTAATATCTAGTCATTTAACTTTTCATTAAGTTTATATTTTAATCAAAATTAAATAACATGTACAATGTTAAACATATTCAAATTAAATCTATTTTATTTTTTGAGTCCTAAAATCTATATATATATAGTTGAACCTTATACTTTTGAAATGTTCATCTATATTAGACACATGATTGAGGCATTTTCATATTTTAAAGTTAATCATATATATTTTTTATTTATATCATTTAACAAATTGGACCTTTAGTGTTTAAAAAATAATTATAAAGCTTTATCCATTTTTTAAAATATACTTGTAGTTAAAATGTTATCTACCTTATTATTACCGGTACTTGTAGTTAAATACATTTTTTTTAAATGTTTTATCTACTTCCTTAATTTTTAATTCAAAAATGTTGTTATTACATTAAAATGTATATAATTAACATTAAGTGATTTGACTTTTTATTAGGCCCTTAATTTAATGAAAATTCAATAAATGTACAATGGTATACATATTTAATTTTAATATAATATAATTGTTAAGTTATATATATATAACTTAGTTGAATCCTATACTTTTGAAATATTTATCTATATTAAATATATGATTTCCATATTTTGAACTTAACCATATCCACCTTATTAATTATACTTGGATTAAAATGTTGTATCCACCTTATTACTTGTACTTGTAGTTAAAAAATATTGTTTAAATGTTTTATAAACTTTTTGACATTAGAATTACAATTCTAACTAATCCATAATTATTATGTTTACATTAAAATGCATATGGTTACTATGGAGTCATTTAACTTTTCATTAAACCCATATCTCAAAAGATTTAAATAAATATACAATGTTATACATATTTAGATTAAATATAATATAAAATTTGAGTTTATATATATATATATATATATATATATATATATTTGAATCATATACTTTTGAAATGTTCATATATATTAGACATCATGTTTTACCTACTTTTTTCAAGTCATCTATAACCTTCTTCGGTTTACACACTATACTTTTTTCTTTTTAGAACAAAACTTTTGGGTCTTTTTATATCAATATCTTTGTTAAGATCCTCATTTTGAAATGTTTCTCTTATATACATTTAAGGCAAAATAAATCCCCTCCCAACCCGTGAATAATCATCCATGATTGTTGAGATTCAAGCGTAACATCATAATAATATTTTATCACCTACCAACAACATTATAATACTTACTCAAACCAAATTATTTTTATAGGGAGTTGAAGAATGAATAAGTAGAAGACGATTAATGAGAACCTTGAAATATACATAAAAAAAAATTGTAATTCTTAAATCAAATTATTTTCAATGTTCTTTGTATAGGGATTTGAAGAATGGGGAAGTGGGAGACTATAAATGAGTTGGAGGTCCAAGACCAAATGGAGTTGATGGAGTTTTCAGCAGAAGAATTGACTTAGACAGAAATTTGGGGAGACCAAGTCGTTGTTATTCCTTATTGTCGACTTGAGTACTTTATAAGTGGGGAGCAATTGAATGAAGGCACACCTACTAAATTTATTTTTAACAGTAGACGAAGTAAAAAAGTGGAGGATATCAAAAAGACTTACTTTGGGACATATCTAGAGTATACTATGTGAGTTTCTATATATTTTTTCCAATATATTTATATAATTTTGTTTAATAGTTCATTGTCAAACATACATAAATATTTAATCTAATTTGTTGTAAATTCTTCATATATAGTTATTGGTGTGCATATGGTCCGCAATCCACATAGACCATTACTATGAATGCGCCAGAACAAACAGAAAATAAATGTCTTCATTGTGAAAGTATTAAAGTTGGTTACCAATGTCATTTCAGTGTGCAACGACTTCAGCTTAGACCAGATGATGTTGTTATAATATATACCACGTGTACACATATTGATAAATCCAATGTTGTATGTCATGGAAACAATGCAATCAGCAGGCCCTAAAAATTCAATTATGCACCACATTTATCCAAGGATATATGAACAGGTGTCCAAGATTTGATTCAAAAGGGTTTCAATGTTACAATGATATGGGACAAACTCATCTCTGATGTGAATCATGGATCTAGTGAGTTGTTCATAGGGATATCCTGAGATGCATTTATGACAAGACATGATATATTAAACATTTACAATGATATGAAAAGGCTAGAGTACGTGAAGGATGAAAATGATCCAAGGAGTGTGGAATGTTGGTTCAATGAGTGCCCTTAAAGGTTTTTTTCTACCAAAAACAAGATGTTATTCAAAACATCCCTTTTATCATAGGCATACAAACAAGGTGTATGCGCTCGATGATGGTAAAACATTCACACAACAACATAATTTCAATGGACTTCACATTTAGTACAAACAAGTATGGGGTGAGTACATGTTTCTCATAATTCCTATTCATTTCAATGTTTGTATCGTATATACCTATGACTATATGATTGTTCATAATGTAGTATCAACTTTATACTTTAATGGTTTTCGACAAGCATCGCAATGGGATTCCAATAGCTTGGGTGATTTCATCACGCAACACTACAAATGATATTTGTAAATGGATGTTGTCATTATTTGCAATCGGAATAAAAGAACACCCAGATTGGCATGTCCAAGCTTTCATCACAAATGATGTTGCAACTGAAATTGAGGCATTAAGGTGACGTGTCTATTATTTTTATAAGAGATATGAAACATAAATGTTTAGGTATATTCTATTTAATATTACGTTATTTCAGGAGTTGCACCAATTGTACAATATTATTATGTGTATGGCATGTCCGTCGATCATGGTTGAAGAATGTTGAAAATAAAGTCAATGGAAGAGAAAACAAAATCCACATCCTTCGTGCTTTAGAAGAAATCATGCACTCATGTCAAGATGATGGATCTGTTCAACAGGCAGTTGCAAGGTTCCTTGATAAATTCAATGAACATAAAAAATTTATAGAATATTTTACAACCACTTGGTTAGCCAACAATCAAATATGTAATTTTTTTTGTTATTGATTTTTATGACAATATTATGTAATTTCATAATTGTAGTTATTACTTCAACCTAATGTTTATGTTTTTTCATGTGGGAAAAAGCATATAGAAATTTTCCACATTCCAATCAAGACACCAATAATGCAATTGAATCTCACCATGGGTATATAAAACAAAAGTACCTATGTGAGAAGAACAATGCATGCCATAGATGGGTTGATTGGCTAATGTGTGTGTTGTTGACAATGGTTGAACTATATTACATCCATATGCAACATTTAAAAGAAGTTGGGTTTGTGCAACCTAGAAAATATGATAAACAATTGAATGCATCCAAGTGCAGAGCAAACAATATTCCAAATGAATATTGTGTTGTTGATGATAAAAATAACAATGAATATTGGGTTCATAGCCAAAATAAGGATACTCATGATACTTGGTATAATGTCATATATAAAGGGTCGGCTCTACACTTTTGTAATTGCAAGTGGGCGCTGAATGGAAATGTTTTTAAACATGTTTTAAAAGTTGAGATGTTAGTGAGTAACAATGATTTGGGGGATAATATAATGGCAAATGTCTTGAATTCTATTATCGAAAGGCATAAAAATTTATTTGATTTAAATGAAACAACTATAATGAGCCCAGAATTCAAAACACAACTTCCATCGTGCTTCAATTCTCCTCCCAATCATTTTCTCCATAATGAAACAAACACTGATGATGCAAAGAATTCCTCATGTCACGTTGATTCAACCATTGTAAGAACAGATAGTGCCTTACTTGAGGATGATGAAATGAAATCTGTCATTTCATCAACTCAAGAGTATTTGAGGGATTTATCATCCATGATTGCCACTAATTTGGAGCAGGCATATGTAGTGAATAACATCATATCCAATGCATACCAAGAGTGCCATAAAAAGTTTTTCAATACGGGAACTCCATCCAAGATCACTACTAAGAGGAAATATAGTTTTTTTAGCCCAATCAAGAGAAAAAGGAAATGTGGTCATGATTTCAAAGCAAGAACAGGTAAACCACAGTTTCAAAAGGCTAGACGAATTCGTGCAAAGAAAAAAACATGAATGAATAGTAGGAGTTAGCTTCTTAACGAAAAAGAAATCTGGAGCAAGCACTTGATGTCCAACATTCAGTTCTACACAATATTGGTATGGAATTTTGATAATATGTATTGTCATATGTAAAATACAATATATACTTATCTTCACTATGTGATTTTTTTTATTTTTAAAGTCGAGGGATCCACATCTGCCAATGTTCAAAGCTGTCGAGTCCAGTTATTTAATGATAATATTGTCGAGAGTAACTTTATGCTTCCACATACAAGTAGATCAATGATTCCTAAAAAAATGCAATTATTATATCACATTATATGTGAAAAATACTTATCTTCAATGCAATCACATTGTATATGATGGTGACTTTTTTATTGTTACAGGTGAGGCATCCAAACATATTGATGATCTAGACATGCCAACTAGTTCAAATATACAAACAATCCAATTAATTCCAGACTTGAACTTATGAGTTCTCCTCAAGGGTAAATAACTTTAAAGCATTTGGTAAAAAATTATAGTGATGCCTTTTTGAATTTCTATTATGTCTTCTATTTACTAAACCCATGAAATAATGCCAAATTAAAATTCTTAACTTTAAGCATTGTTTATTTTTTCACTATATTAATGGTTAATATATGTATTACATAGTGTAATGATGCATATTTTTACTTTATTTAATATCTATATTCTAAATTCGATGGGTTTTTTTGTCTCTATACAGGAAGCGAGGACAATCTTAATATACGAGTATGAGGACCATGAGGGAAATATATGTAATTAGAAGCCATTATATGCTCAACAAAATTGGTTTCAATACTTGAATTAATTCTCTTACTTATTGCTTTAATGGATGTGTTGACTTCTCATGAACTATTGCTTGTTGCAAACTTTGTGGAGATGTGTTATCTTTATGCCTTTTATCTACTTTGTGGATTGAAACATTTGCAATGATTCAAGAGATAACAAGCTCTTATCTTGCTAGAGGTTACCTTAACTGAACTTGAATTCATAGGAGGCACTCTCTAGTCAAAATCAGAAGTCTTTCTTTATTAAACTAAGCATTGGTTATAAAAAGGATATAAAAAACTCATTTTACAATCTAATACAGATAAATATTGAGTAAATAATTTAATATGTTGAATGCTTGCTAAACCATCCTAGAGAACGAGATTGGTATGCCAATGTTTGTGAATGCACTATATAGGCTCAATAATTTTGTCAACCCTAATAAAATGTTATAGCAATAACAACACCAAAGAGCCATTCCCTATTGGAGTAGTATAGTATATACGCTAGTGTATAGTCTAGTATATATACTAATGTATACACTAGTATATACACTACATCACTACATACTATGCACTAGTATATATAGTATATACACTAGTGTATACACTAGTGTATACTCTAGTATATACATTAGTATATATAGTATATACACTAGTGAATACGCTAGTGTATACGCTAGTATATATATACTATGCACTAGTTTATATAGTATGTATACACTAGTATATACAATACATACTATGCCCTAGTATATATAGTATATACACTAGTGTATATAGTAGTATATACTATATACACTAGTATATACACTACATTACTATATACACTAGTGTATACACTACATGCTTTGCACTAGTCTATATAGTATATACACTAGTGTATACAATACATACTATGCACTAGTATATATAGTATATACACTAGTGTATACTTTAGTGTATACTCTAGTGTATGCTCTAGTGTATACACTACATACTATGCACTAGTATATATAGTATATACACTAGTGTATACTTTATTATATACACTATATCACTACATACTATACACTAGTATATATAGTATATACACTAGTGTATACTCTAGAATATACTCTAGTATATACACTAGCGTATACTCTAGAATATACTCTAGTATATACACTACATACTATGCACTAGTATATATAGTCACTACTCTAGTGTATACAGTACATAATATGTACTAGTATATATAGTATCTACACTAGTGTATACTCTAGTATATACACTACATACTATGCACTAGTATATATCGTATATACACTACATACTATGAACTAGTGTATACTCTAGTATTTACACAGTCTTTCTCTATTTTAAAATTGTCAAATATTAGAATAATATAAACGCCCTATGTTGTCAAATTTGCGATTATAATAATGGTGTTGGTTTTCATATTTTAAGTATTGCACATTAAGATAAGAAAATATAAACAAATCGGTTGAAGATATTTGACTTGGACTCTTATTTTGATGAAAAACTTCAAGTGAGTTAACACATTGAAATCGTTCCAATTTGTAAAAGTACAATCAAATAATACAAAACTTCAATTCCGATCATCAAAATTAATTAGTTACTTAAATTTCAGTAAAAGAAATTGTTTATTCCATCTCAAAGATTAAGAACATTCCTCAAGTAGAAAAACTTGGCCTAACAAATATTTGGAACAAACTAAAACTAATACGATTATCAAAATAAAGGTAAACTCTATGATCAACAAATCATGGGGAGTTTTCTAAAACTTTTCAATAAAGTACTTTCCTTTTATTGTTTCGTTTACACTCACATAATCCTTTGTAATTTAGTTAATGTAGAGCATGTTTATATAATCATCGTTATTGTAATTAATTTATAGTACAAGGTCTTATTCAAATTATCAATTCATATTATATTTACTTTATTAATAATTTTAATTAATAATTTTCATTATTTTTTAAACTAATGCATTTTGATATTGAAATTTGATTGTAAGTAATGTTTACGATATATAGAAATAAATGTGTTGTAATTGTTTGAGTCATATCCTTTATATGTTTAATATGAGGTGGCATATTCTATTTAGATCAATAAAATAAAAGTTGACAATTAAATCCTCATACCAATATGTATAGATGAATACTCCAAAAAAATTAAATATATATTACATCTTTATCAACTTCATTGTCAAAAATGAATGGCATATGGCAATATCCTAGCATTTTTTTATATACTATTTTTTTATGAATAAACAATATTGTAGAATTGAAAGACTCATTAGTTTCTACTGTTTTTAAGATTTAATGACTGAGTTTTGATATTTGGAACATGATAATTACATTTGGACCACTTGATTGATGACAAAAGTCAAAAAACAACAATATTATGCTTTAGTAGATATCTAATAGTATAATACATGAATCCTATGTGCATAGGTCATTACTCTCATCATTTTTTGGCTGTGGTATGTAAATGCTCAAGACTTAGTTTATTCAATGTCCATATTTCACATATTTTATAATTTTGTTTCATATCAAGGTTGTTAAAAAGATAGCCATAAGTCTATTTTTTTTGTAAAATATTAATTATAGTGATATAGAAAGGACTATAAACTGAAAGGTAACAATACAAAATGATGATACATTATTGTGTGAATGACTATAATAATATTCAATATGTGTAATGGTTTATATAATATCAGGTATATAATAATTCTTATTCAAGATTTTTGCAAGTTATATGGAAATTGTCATTTTGTAAGATTTGTTTATCTAAAGAAAAGGCTCAACCTTTGATCATTTATCTTCATAATATATAGTTATTTGATCTTGGATTTGTATGTCTATAATTTGACAAATTGATTTAAGTCATTATGAATCTATTGGTTAAAGTCACTATGAATCTATGATTCTATCATTTTTTTTCTTACTTAAACACATGTTTGAATATCTTTGTAATTTGTAATTTTCTATCTTTATTACTTTTAGTGTGTCATAATTTTTTATATTTGATGTTTGTTTGATTTTCAAACTTATTTTGAAAAGAATATAGTATAATATTTTGTTCTACTTTTTTATTATAAATATTTTTTTTGAATATTTTCATGCAACTTTATCTTAATTATTTATTTGTTTATTGATTTTTTTGAAATTGTGTATAAATCATTTTCTAAAGTCTTGTTATTTCTAAAATCAAATTAACAATTGACAATTTCTAATTTTATGAATTATATTATTGATTAAATTTTGGTATTTATATTCATTTTCCAAACTTCTAATTTAAAAAAAAAAATAGTAAAAGTATAGAAAACCACAAAATCTATATTCATAAAGTATATCTATTATGTAAAACATGACTCTCAAGATAGATGATTATTAAAGAATTGCAAATTATTTATACATAAAAAAATATTATAATTTTTCAATAAATACAAAATAAATATTTTAAATTATGGAAAATATACACATAATGTTCAAACATATAATAGTAATGGTAATATTATTCTTCAAAGGTAAGATACTATTTCTTTTTAAGTTGATTATAATTTTTAATGTGTAAAAATGGCTATAATATTTCTTCTTGCGAAAGTAATAGTAATAATGATAAGAAAAAAATCAAAATTCAAAAATCAATTAAAAAAGTCTCAACAAAATTGATAAATACACAATACTTTAGAAAATGATTTATACACAATTTCAAAAAAATCAATAAACAAATAAATAATTAAGATAAAGTTGCATGAAAATATTCAAGTATTATCCATTTTGTTGACAATTTTTTTATTGATTTTTTATTTTTGATTTTTTTTCTTATCATTACTACTATTACTTTCGTAAGAAAAAATATTATAGTCATTTTTACACATTAAAAATTATAATCAACTTAAAAAGAAATAGTATCTTACCTTTGAAGAATAATATTACGATTACTATTATAAGTTTGAACATTATGTGTATCTTTTCTGTAATTTAAAATATTTATTTTGTATTTATTGAAAAAATATAATATTTTTTTATGTATAAATAAATTGCAATTCTTTAATAATCATCTATCTTGAGAGTCATGTTTTACATAATAGATATACTTTATGAATATAGATTTTGTGGTTTTCTATAATTTTACTATTTTTTTTAAATTAGAAGTTTGGAAAATGGATATAAATACCAAAATTTAATCAATAATATAGTACATAAAATTAGAAATTGTCAATTGTTAATTTGATTTTAGAAATAATAATAATTTAATAATAATGTGGAACATAATTTTAACATAAGGATACTCCATTAATCAAATAGATTAAAGTAACACATATCATTATTACAAACTAAAATAACTCAAATAACATGACATTAAAATGCCCTTTGCTTAGGGGCTTGGAAGCTGCAAACTATACTCCCTACAGTCCTCTGAAGAATCAGATTTGGGAATGCAAAGGAATGGTTCTAACAAGAAGAGGCCAACAACCTTCTTTATATGGCCGAGACAATATAACTATCACCAAAAACCATGGCCTAAACCTTCTTTATATTTCAAGCAAAACAATTTAGGTTTTTTAGTATATTAGGTTTAAAGAATGTTATATATAAATTAAAGAGAATAAAAACATGAAACATATATATATTGGAATATAAACAAAAATGTAATAGTGGTTATGATTTCATTCACAATAATTAATTATAATTAATTATCAATAGCCCAGATAACAACATCTAAATTGATACAAGATAAATTGGTCCACATATTTGGAAAAAAAACATAAGTGCTAAAAGGGGGATTAATTAGTTATAAACACATGTTTTGAAATTTTAATTAGTAATAAAAAATACAATTTAAAGATCTGAAAATCTTAGTTAATACAACTATTCTATTTTTTGCATTGATTATTTCCATGAATAGTAGCTATTCTTATAGGATTTGGTCTACCAATGAAATTGGATTGCATATGGTTCAACCAAGAAACTCGGTTCCTAAATCCAACTTGACTTGGGTTTTTAGGTGTAAGCTTTGTGTGTTTTATGGCTCTTTCTTATGGAGCGGGAGTTTCTGCATTTACCTATACAAGAAAAAAAATTGTAGGCAAACACACAATAAATTTCAAACATTAAGTAATCCACTTATAACAACACTTCAAAAATTGAATATAAAAATCTGAAATGAATAAAAAATATTTACTCACCCTTGAATCACTAGTGATGTGCATATGAGGTGTGTCATGTGTGTCATCTAATTGTGGATCACTTTGAAAACAATCTTCTATAAAACCCTACATAATTTCATTATATATACATAATATATATGAGTTTAGTAAATACTTAAAAAATAAAAAGATACAAAAAACAATAACTATACTTTTTTTTCTAGAGAATTAAAAGTATACTAAGAAAAATAAATATACTTACATAGATATTGTCATTCATCTCACATGCCATTGTCTTCTTCTTACTATCTTGATCTCCACAAATAGGATTTTTTTAAGGTTGTTTGGCTTGCTCTACATAATCCTATATAATGATATGATATGCATGTACAAATGAGTTTAACATCATCAATGTTATTAAACAAATGTGGTAAAAAACAATAGTATACTTACTTTAATTGTATGCTCACGGGATGCATTACTAGTGCCTTCTGTAATAGAAGATGAACATTCATCATCTAGATCCAATCCATTGAATTTTTCCACTATTTCTTGTACTTCATGGGTATTTTTCTTCTCTGATTCTATACAAATCTATATAATGTGTAGTCATGTTAACACTACAGCGTTATATACAAGTCATATCAACATTACAATAAATGAAAACAACAAATTTATATTAAAATATCATATAAAAATAATGACACTTACCTCATTATCATAATCATTGCATGCACCACCAATGGTTCCCATGGTTGAAGATGACCCTTCATTAGAACAATGTAACTCATTGAACATTTCTTTTTATTTCAATCCTTTTTTATGTGCCTTCACATCTTTTGATGTCCTTTGATTTATAGGCATATACCTATCAAGCAATTCTTTCGAGGGCCTCACTACTTAACTCGTGTTCATAATTCACTTTCTATTAAGAAAACCAGTAACCTAATTAATATTTATAAAACTAAATAAGATGAAAGTAGATTATAAAGCTTGAATATGAGCATACCTCTTTACATATCTTCTGTTCTAATAGACGCCTTCTTAAGCTTTCAAGAGCCATTTCCATGCAAAACTCAACCCTAAAGATCCTTAGCTCATTATTTTTTTGAACTTTTTTAGGATCTTTTTTTTGCCAATGCGAATCATGAGAACATGGACGACCCTTTTGAGGAGGTGGAATTGGACCAAGTTGATGGACACGTTGTCGATATTTATTCAATGCATCAACAGTAATGACAGCATATTTACTCTTACATATACCAATCATACAATAATGGAGTGGATGTAGACCGGGTCTTTTAACTATTTTGAAATCAAATTCTCTCTCTTGAAGCTCCATAATAAATTGATGAAAACACTGTAAAACATACATATTTTAATCTCAATCAATACGATGCATGTAGATTTTTTCACATTACCAAACATATGTACATTTTGTTAATAGGTATTGTAGATATTTATTTTGAATCCCATTTTCATATCCACTTATTTACAACGTAATCATATATATTCAAGTTTTTTTATTTATATCTTTTCATCTCTCTATTTCATCTACTAAAATTAACCAGGCTTGCAAACTTGGAATTTCTAAGTTGTTTTGAAGTATAATACATAAAGAAATAAACACGGCAGAAATCTAAAAACTGAAATTACTTAACATGAACATTTATTTCATCTTCACATATTCTTAAATCGGTAGTTCCTCTTAATTATAAGGATAAATCAAGGAAGTCACAATGACAACCTTGTCTGTTCTCATGTGCTACTTTTGCTGCCAATTTATATCGATTTTATTTTCATTTCTTATTAGTTTAAAATGTAATTTTATGATTTTTGTTCTAGAAAGGTATATTCTTTAAAAGTCGCATTTTAGGAAATTTTGAAATGTAATACATAATTTGTATTCTTTTGACAGAGGCCATGATCACGCCGCTCTGTCTTATTTACAAATAGTCTATATGTTTAAAACTCTTCAATCCAAGAGTATGTAAATAATTTGATTCCCTTCTATTCATCCTATGTTTAAGTTTACAAAGTTGGCAAGTGGATACTATTCCCTTAATTGTTCTCCCATTTTTCCCTTATGTTCAGTCGATAGTTGTGGCAAGTTCAAAAAGAAGATGGTAAGAGGCTACCAGTCCCTTAATTGTTCTCCTCCTAGAGTTCAAAGAAACGAAAAAACTTTTGTAGAGCATCAACTTCTTCCTTTGGTTTACCAAACCTAATTGTTTCAGTGCTAAATTGATTTCTGAAACAAAATAGTAGAAATCCTCTTTTTTATGAAACAAAATATTAAAAATCCGCTTTTAAATATTTTTTTTAATTAATTTATGATTATATTACTCTTTCCAATCCGATTCTAACAACAGAGGTCCTATACTTAAAAACAACTAAATCTATTAGCTTTGGAAGCTCCAAGAATATTTTCGGCTCTTACTCTCAGGTTTTGGAGGTCTCAGCTTCTTGTTGCTTCGGTTCTGGAGCCTGGTTTCAGTTCTTTCTGGAGCCTTTCTTCTAGTTCTTGAAGTTTTTCTTTGTGCTAGTTCCTTTTCGAGTCGATTAGTTTGAAACCAAGAAGACTAGAGGTCTTATCCAATAAGATTCTTGATCGTTTCTCTAGTGGCCCTGCTTTTGCAGGTTGCTGGTTCGTGTGCAGGTAGTGTTGGCCACTGTCTGTGTGTGGGTTCAGGGTCTGCTACGTGGAATCTTGATCTTGATTTCCTTTGGTGTTGACTGCTGTGATTTTCGTTCCATATTTGTGAAGGTTCGCAAGACTTGGTACCAAGAAGTTTATTTGTTTGTTTCCCAATTCTTTATGGAACAGACTTAGTCTGCTTTCCCTAGGTTTGCATTTCCTTTTCAGTTTTTATTTCCAGTGGATCAGTTATGGCCTCTGGAAGAGGTCCCCCTCCTCTTCCTCCTGAGATTGATGCTTTTAAATGTCTCATTGTTGCATGTGGGAGGAGAAAGGGAATTCCTTTGGGGAAGTCCTTTGTGAAGAAGACAGATATACCTTCGGTTGATCTTCGGCAGAACATCCTTGCAAGACGTCCTTGAACCTAGTTGAACATGGACTTATAGGGAAATTCACTGGGTTGTGGCCATCCCTGAAGGTTGTTGATGGATGGGTCCAACTAAATTGGAGACCATTGGTCTCAGATGGCATTTGCAACCATCTATTTGGCAGAGGTTACTTTTTTTTTTCTTTGAATTAGCAGATGATAGAGACCTTATATTCCGAAATGGCCCTTATTTTATGGGTCCTCAAGGTCTATATTTGAACAAATGGATGATGGATTTTGATCCAACCCAGGATGTTCCCTCTATTTTTCCTATCTAGGTTAAGCTTCCCCATCTTCCCCTTCACTGTTGGAACTCTGAATCCTTGGAAGCTATCGAGAATATGCTCGAAAAATGCATTGATAGGGTAGAAAGGAAAGAGCAATATTCTTGTGCCAGAATTTGTGTCGAGGTCAATTTAGAGATTGGGCAGCCTGAGACAATCAGGCTTAATGTAGCTGATTGGTCTCATATTCAAGAATTATACTCTGAACAGCTCCCTTTTAAATGTCGGTTCTACCATGAATACAGACACTTTCCTCGCAATTGTAAGAAAAAAATTGAAGTAGCCTTAGTATCATATAAGCCTAATCAATGGAAGAAAGCTCAGAAATCAAGTTCTTCTAAACCGGTAAATAAAAAAGAGGGCAATGTTAGAAATGGAACCAATTCTGATGTGAAGAACTCTTCTTTCTCTCCGAAGGATGGAAAGGATCCGGTCTCTTCAAATCCCTTCAAGGTTTTAAGCTTTGTTGATGAACATACCTCTCCCATTCTGGAAGAAGGTGAAATTCAGCTTTTTGTAGTCAATATTAAAGAAGGATAAGTTAACATCGAGTCTGATCCAGCCCATATTGATCCCATGGAAGAGGCTTGTTCACAATATTTATCTCCCATAAGACCTCCAATTTCTCCCTCTTATGCTGATGTGCTCAAGAATAAAGTTGAGTCTTCTGGCTCCTCGAAAGATGATGGGCAATTCGCTAAAAAGTCTGGAACGAAATATTGAAATAAAATTAGAGAGGAAGAAACTGAGAGGCTTAAGATGTAGGGTAGCCAGCCTACTATCAAATTGTCAATTGGTAGAATCAAGCGTAATAGGCCCCCAAAGGGAGGAGCAACTCCCTGCCCCTCGATAAAATAATGCAGATTAATTCTTAGAATTGCAGGGGTTTGGGGAACCCTCTAAAGGCTGAGGCAGTTAAATATCTGCTCAAAATTAATTCCTCAAACATTCTCCTGCTCCAAGAAACTAAGATAGAAGATGAATCCCTTTTATCTATCAGTAGGGATAAATGGAAAAAAAATGTTGGGATGGTTGTAAGCGCTCGGGGCACTTCTAGTGGTCTTACCACTTTATGGTCAAAGGAAAATTTTCTCCTTCAATCCTCATATGCAACACAACATTGGATCTTTTCTGAATTAAAGCATCTGTCGAGTAAGACAGCCATCTCTCTTTTCAACCTTTATGTTCTTGTTAACCACCTGGAGAAAAAAATATGTTGGCAAAATCTGTCAAATTACTTGGAAAATCATGCTCTCAGAAATATAGTCCTGGATGGTGATCTTAATATTGTTCTGGAACCCAAGTAGAAATGAGGTGGAAATAGTGGCAAGGATCCATTTCAGGAGATGGTTGACTCCTTGATACATGCTCATGATCTACTAGATATAAATCCCAAGAAGGGATGTTTTACATGGACAAATAACATAGTGGGATTGGCACGAATTTCTGCCCGTTTAGTCAATTTTTACGTGGTTCAATCCTCTTTAGGCTGAAAGGGATGGTTTTGGGGAAACAATCTCCCAAGTTTGGTCTCAATTCATCGATAGCTCACCTAGTTTTTTTTGGGAACAAAAATTGAAGCTTAGCAAGGCTGCTTTGAAAAGATGGATCAAAACGCCCATCAAAAACCCATTGAGAAGCAGGGAAGAGTCAGTTTAGGCTCTAGCTGATATTCAGCTCAGTATGGAAAATAAGCTAATATCTCATTCTCAATTAGCTATTGAGCAGGCTGCACAATCTTCAACCGCCCTTTCCTTTCGTCGGGAGGAAGTTCATTTGAGGCTTAAATCCCGTATCCTTTGGCTGCTAACAGGGAATAAAAATTTTGCCTTTTTCCATCAGCAATGCAGGTTCAGGATTTCTCGTAACCATATATCAGATATTTGTTCTTCAACAGGAGAGGTAATTAAAGGTCAAATGCAATTACAATCAGCTGCTAATGAGCATTTCCAGCTTTTGTTCGAGGAAGATGGTAATTCTGATGTAATGTTGAATTTTTATTTTCTCTCTATTATTCCTTCATTGGTCAGCCAAGAAGACAATGCAAGACTTGTGAAAATATTCTCTGAGAAAGAAGTTGTTGATGTCATCTGGGCTATGGAACCAGATAAGGCCCCGGGCCGGATGGATTCTCTATCCATTTTTATAGATTATGCTAGAATATATCAAATACGATCTCCTCTGAATGATCTCAACTTTCCTTAAAAAATCCAAAGTAGGAGGGAACACTAACTCTACCTTTCTAGCCTTGATTCCAAAGGAAGTAAACCCTGCCTCTTTTGATATATTTTGACCCATCTCTCTTTGTAATGCTTCTTATAAAATCTTGGCCAAACTATTAGCCAATAGATTGAAACCTTTGCTAGGAGCTCTAATTTCTCCTCCTCAGGGAGGGTTTGTTAAAGGAAGACACTTAATAGATAATGTGATACAAACAGGAGGCCCTTCACTCCAGTTTTCAAAGAAAGGAGAAAGGCATGCTAATCAAGTTAGACATGAAAAATTCTTTTGACCAAGTCAAGCTCTCCTTCCTCTATCAAGTCTTAAGCTCTTTTGGCTTTAGAGTAGAGATCATTTCTTTGATAAAAGCCTGCACAGACAAACCCTGGATTTTGCCGCTTGTAAATAGAAGGTCGACATATTTCTTTCAAGCTACGAGAGGGCTGTGAAAAGGGTGTTCGTTGTCCCCCTTTTTGTATATTTTGATGGAGGAAGTGCTAGGTAGAAAACTTTCTTCGGAAATGGTTACTGGAGCTCTTCCCGGAATTAAGATTGCAAGTGGGGTGGCTCCCATAAACCACACCCTTTTTATTGATGACTCTCTATTATTGGGAGGGGCATCCCTTATCATTGCTCGGGCTTTCAATGTAATTCTGCAAAATTACTGCTCAATCTCTGGTGCATTGATCAATAAAATCAAAAGTGTTGTTTATGGATGGAACATAGATCACCATCCTCTTCATAGAATAGCTCATTATTTGGGCTTCCCTAGATTTGAAAAGTGGGATAAAATCAAGTATATGGGGCTTCCCTTAATTTTGGGACCCATCCCTCCTTCCTTGTGGTTGGATGTGATTGGTAAAATCAAATCTAAAATTGTCTCATGGGGTGGACAATGGTCAACTAAGGCGGGCAAACTAATTCTGATAAAGTCTATTCTCTCATCCCTCCCTATATTCCATCTTTCTTTGCTTCTTGCCCCCAAGTCCATTTCTACTCAAATCTCAAAACTTCTTTGAGACTTTCTCTAGGAAGGTGGCAAAGGAAACCAAAAGAAGATGCATTTACTCAATTGGGAAACCCTCAAAAGACCAATTTTGGAGGGTGGTCTTCAAATTCGAGACCCTAAGCTGGCTAATATGGCTCTGGGAGAAAGCTCGTATGGAAATTGTAATCAGACAAACACCATCCAGTCAGAAAGATCTTTTGGAAGAAATACTTAAAAGGAGGCTCACTGAGAAATATTAAGATAGCTAACACCCCTACAAGAATAGCAATCTGGAATCTGTGTAGAAAAGGATTCGATAATATTCAGTCATAGCTCTATAGAATTCCAGGAAGTGGGAAAAATACTTTTCTGTGGGAGGATAAGATTTTAGGAAATATTCCTCTTTCCTCTATCAATTCTTTGTCTGAGTTTATAATTTGGTTAACCAATAAAGGGCTCCTCAGGCTGGTAGACATATGTATTTAGGATAGAGATGGGAATTGGGATGGCTGGGTATTTCCCGAGACTCCTTCATCTTATTTCTCAGCAAAAATTTTTGATTCTTCATCTAACTGGTATGGCCCCGGTTAACTGCTTTTCCAAAGAAGTTTGGGGGTGGGGTTGTGTTGTAATCTCACAGATCACAGAGGGTTTCCAATAATACACATTGAATCATACAGACATAACAGACAAGAAATAAGAACATAGAGGTATAATAACAGATTATATTATATCATGAGGGTCCATACATACACAGAACTGAACCGAGTTCTCAACTGGATCAACAACCTAATACATATGATTTACAAACAGTTACATATAACTACCTGTCGGTTCGATCAATCGACACGACCTTATGTAGCCGACTTGATCTCTTAATCAGTTGGTTGTTCGACTAGTCAACTCACCGACTAGCTCCTCCAAAATCTCCCCCAGGAAAAAAATATTTCTTCATCCCAAAGAAACAGGGGAGGTACTCAAAAATTTGTACTATCTGAGATAGTTACTTTATTGTTTGTTTTCATGGGCTATGCAGTTGGATGGTTGGTCGTTTTTGTATGCATACTTCAACGATTGCTTCCGCAGTAATGGCTAGTTGATGTTGAAATTTTGTCCAACTTTGTAGTACTTTCTAGATGTCGATGGTCAATGTTGTGATGCTTGATAAAGTCGACATCTTCTCCTGGATGGACAGGTCTGCTATACTTTCCATGTCGGGTCCCAAGAATTGATCGTTTTCTTCTGTTGTTTCTAGTAATCTTTTCATCTGGGAGTAGATGGTATCTAGTTTATCCAAGCTTAGGACTGCTTGATGTACCCACTGGTGTGCTTGTCTTTCTAGTCCCTGTAGTTTGGATATCTCTAGTACGATTTCATCTTGTATCTGGTTTCTCAGTGTTTCTTCGGTGCTTTTTCTTCTTTCCAACGCTTGAATTTGTTCTCGATTCTGTCGAGTCTACTGAAATACTTGTCCATAATAAGTAGGCCAATCATGGAGTACTTCCTCTGTGATGACAGATTCTCCCAAGTGGTCTTGCAACACTTTGTAAGCTTATGGGAATGTGGTGTACTGTTGCATTAATAATCTGGATGTCTCTTCTTTTTTGTCTTCTTTTGTATTTTGTGTGTGTACTTGTAGGGTAGCCACCACACTCTCAAATAGTTGATTTGATTTTTCTTGTGGATTGTCGGTTTCGGCCTCTAGAGGTCCTGGTATTACTGTTTGAACTAATTTTCCACATTTTGATAAGAACTCAACTTGTTCATTCTTACTGTTGTCGAGCTCCTTGCATCTGACCTGGCTTCTTGTTTTCGCCTCAATGGCCAGAGTTTCTAAGAGTTGTCCCAACTCTCTGTCTCTTAGCTTTGTTGCGTCGACTGCAGTAGTATATCCAAGTTGGCTAATGTGGACCATTGTCGACTGTGATTCTTTATGGTGTTCCTTCTTCTTTCTATCTCTTGTTCTCTTGTGTTTATGTTGTTCTATCTACTATTGTGCTTGTACATCTACAAGTGGTGGGTTCACCTATGGTTGGTCTTCTGGTTGTTGATCTGTAACATTCAGTGTAACTTATGGTTGACTTTCTTGGGTGGGATCTATAGTTGGATGTGTATCTAGAGGATTTGGTATAGATGGTTCAGGGTTTGTTAGAGGTTCTAGATTGGGAAGTGGTGATGGAGATGGTGAATGGTCGGGTGTAATTGGTGTAGTGGGGATATTGTCAGACAATAATGGATTATCGATTTCCGGTGGTGAGTCGTCAAGGTCATCAGAGAACAAGTTGTCAATTACCTTATCGATTGCTGCCATGTCATCCTTGTTATCTTCTTACATACCTCCGAATGGTTCATTGGCTAGTGGTGGCTGGGGGTTATCTGAGGGTATAATTGATGTGGTGCGACTTACAGCAATTTCGGAAGAGGTGTCAGGATTTCTTACAAAAGTCGACTTAATGGTTTCTATAGTTCTTGGTTTTTGTGGTATCTGGCCAAGTTGTTGTGCTAGGAGTTGGTGAGTTGTGCTATATTTGACTAGGGAGCACTTGGTAGAAATTTTCTGGGCTAAAGTAAACAGTTCTAGAAGTTTTTCAATGAATGCTTGGAAGTCGCCATCCTGGTCGAACCTCTCTTTTAGGGTTTCTGGCATAGCATATTTGCAAATGTCGACCAGGATTATAGTGGGTATCTGTGTGGTGTCTTCCTGTGTAATATAGGTTGGAGATGGGGGTGGAGGTGTAAACACTAGGTCGACAATGTTTTCATCAACTGAAGGGGTTGTAGTTTTTACCTTTTTCGATCTCCCTGCTTTGCTCCTGAATCAACGAAGCATCTGAACTACATCTCGACCAGAAATTTGTTCGCTACAGCGTCTTCTATGATGTCGATGGCCGCAGCTACTAGTTCATCTTCATCTTCTGATTGTGAGAGGATAAGCTTGCACTTCCCCTTCCCTTTTTCTTGAGTTGCCTTTTTTCTTGTGGCTACTATTTCCCTTACTAGTTTTCTGATTTTTCCTTTGGTTATAGCGTATTCTAAGTTGTCAGATTCAATGTCTTCCTCTAGTCCTTCTCCTCCCTCATGTTGGTGAACCGAAATGATGTTTTTCTCCACTGGATTAGCCACATGATGCTCAGTCGATGTACTTCCCCTTTGGGTCGGTGGTGGTAAAGTTGTTATTTGTAGTTTGTTAGTGTCCTCTGCTGGTGTCTCTTCCGACACGAAGGTGCTGATATATAGTCAGAGTTCATAGTCCTCTTCCTTCTCCTGGTCATTCAGTGGTTCTTCAATTGTTAGGTTTACTACTTTAGCCTTTGTTGGTATTGATAATTTTGTATTTGATTGTCGAGCTAGCTCTTGGAAAATCTCTTCGATTGTTGGGTAATAGTCAAGAGGTCTTGCTTTTGCTTTTGCTCCCTGCATATACCAGACTGTTGTGTGGTCTAGCTCGAGTTGACCATGAGCTATTTTCGGCAGACTTCTTCGGATGTTCTGAGGCACCCTCCATCTGGTCGTCTGGATTTTTAGGTTTTGGAACCAATTTTCCAGCATTACTTTACCAACACTAGTACAAAAAGAGGAATTAGCTACTAGGTGACAAAAAATTCTAGTCACCACAGGTTTTTCAAGTGATTTACTACTAAATATGAGTAATTTTTATTGACTCAACTATAAACGACTAAAATTAACGACTAATTTAGTCACGGCATAAAAAATGACTAGCTAGAAGAATATGAATTAGTCATTTATGTTAGTCATTTTTAATTGTGTCATGGAAAATTGCAAATTTGACAATGAAGTGTAATTTTTGTAAGTTGTCTACCTTCTATTAGTAATATTGGTGCCATGCACCTCGATCTTCAAATATCCAACAAAGCAATTGCATGGATTTTCTCTTGACCATCTTTATCCCTGTTGTACCATTGAAGCAAACTTGGTTAAGTGCGTTCCAAATGAAAATTAGGTTCCTAAGTCAATTATGAATTAGGTACTAGAACTAGTACCATATCGATACCTGGATAGAAGCATCATAACCCTACATCCCCTCGAGAATCGACCATTCGAATGCGCCTCCTCCATGTAGACTTACCAAATGCATCCAATGCATGGCCAAAAAAACACGTCAACTTTAGATTTGTGGGCTGAAGGTTATATCGTTCGACCCCTGCTCCCCTGTTTTTGCACTCGATACCCTATTTTTGCAAATGATAAGCCATTTCAGGATCTCGTAGTGACTAGTCAGAGCGCTTCAAAGCTGGTATGGTTCTTGCCGCTCCGATCGTGTTCATCACTCCAATCAATAACAAGTTGTTATAGTTTTTACAGGTCTTAATGTTGCTAGAGTTACTGCTTCTACTTTACATTTGCAATTATCACCATCTCCAGCCTATGCGCTCATAACGATGTGCATTTTGAGCTTTCGTCCTAGGAAAAGCATGAGAACTCTCTTGCAATGCCACTATTTGCAAAGGTCACTAGTTTTTGCACATCGACATTCCTCACACGCTCCAAAGGGAAACTGAAGCAAACATTATAAGAAGTGATTAAACTTTGAAAGGAGGTTTACTTGTTTCTTAGATTGTGGCAGGTTTCCTGTAATGGAACAGAGATTGTGCCCCAAAATTTTAAAAGATTCGAATCAGCCCAGTGTTGGAATCCAATACCATATATGGATTCTTTGATGGGGCTAAGAAGGATGGAAATTATGGTACTGGCATGATCCTCCATATAGATTACTCTCACAGTTTCAAGCCAAGGATGGGTGTTGGGAGTGACACTAATACTTTTACTGAACTTTTAGCCTTATGGGGGATTTTATGGTTCGCAAAAAAATAAATATTCTCTAGCTTTCTATATTTGGCGACTCAAAGGTCATAATTGATTAGGCCAGAGGTCTCACCAATTTGCAGTCACTGAGTTATGATTGTTGGTTGAAAAGGATTGGGATCCTAAAGAATTGTTTTCTTTCTTTATCCTTCAGGCACCTATACAGGGAGTTCAATTCTTACATGAACAACCTATCAAAGCTTGTGATAGGAGACTGCCCTAGTATTCTTCACTTATGTAAGTACTCAAAAGGAATCATGATTGTTGAAGGTCTCTTTACCTGCTTCTAGTTTCTCCATTATGGTTTTGCCTTGGACTATTTTAGGTTGTATCTGTATGACAACTCTCAGGAGCCCTGCTATTTTTTGTCTCACAGTTATTTTGTCTTCTCTGCATTTTTGCTTTCTACAGGTTGATCAGTAGAGTCCTTCTCGTTTATTTTTTGATATTGTAATGTTTTTCCCAGGGCTTCAATATTGTCTTCTAGCCTACTTTGAAGGGGATTTTACATGAACAACTATAATGTAATTTTGATTCTTATGAATAACAAATTACATTTTTTTTACAATGAAAAGTTAAACCATTAATATAAAGAGATTCCACCATGTTTCTTTTTATATTTTGAAAAAACACAATTTAAAAAGCTATATTTTAACAAAATATATAATCTAAATTTCAATAAATTATATAATCTAAATTTCAATAAATCTAAATATATATAATTTCCTTTAGTGTTGTGTATCTTTACCTTTTATCTTAAGGGGATTTCTACATAAATATTGGAGTAACTATTTGATTTGTGTGTGAGTGGATGTACTCAATGTGTTCAATCCTATTGACTCTTTTTTGGACAATAATAATAAAATTAAGGAGGTGTTGTTATTTAATCCCTTATTGAAAATTTGAAAACCTAATGCCTAAGTGAATCTAACCAATTTACATTAAAGTATTATATATTATTGATCCTTCATTAATCATTAAAAACATACTTTAGTTTTGATTTCAATGTTGTGGTGTTACTGAAGCTCATAAACTTATTAGCTTGCTTATGGACCTCATTTGTCATTGGATATAAAAATGTATCATCAATGTTGATTCTTTGTTGGTTAAATTGGTCATGCTATATATCCTATGGTGCTTTATATATAAAATTATCACTGAACGATTACTTATAGTAAGCGTATCGAAGACGCAAAAATATCATTCCATTGGCTATCATCGCCATCATTAAGTTTACACGACACAATGGTGTGTATTTATGAAATACCAACATCGATAGATTTAATGGGGGTAATAATAATCATTGTTATAAAACATATTACATGCACTAGGTAGTTATATAAATGAAAAGAAATGGTGCATAATATTTAAATGGTATGCATCGATGATTTTCATGTATATTATAGAAACAATGTTTATAAATTTTAGTTGTATACACCAAATCTCTTGCATTTATAAACACACCTGGGTGTTAATGCACAAGATGGAACACTCACACAACAACACCTTCATAATGCTCACATAACAAGACCTCAACCTCCCACACAACTAGGAAGGAAGAAGCAAGAATGATCACCCTAAGTTTTTAAGTAGCTCGAAAGAGACTAAGTTCATGTGAATAGTGAATATTTCATTGCATCTCTGAGTCTCAATAATCCTCCTTTTAAATTGAACCAAAATACCAAAAGAAGTATTTTAATGGCTGAGATTTGAGAAAGTTCAAGGTGTGACTAATTAAGGGTTCGGAGCTCTAAAATTTGTTTTGTTTTGTACCAGTCCATGATTTAGTGAATCGACAGTCATGCATAGGAATTTAAGTTATTTAATGAAAACAATTAATGTGTATACCTCTATGTCGAAACCATTTTCCATGCTGATGCAGGCCACTACCAAAGGAAGAAGACCTAAAATTATGGACTTCACCTTCAAAGAATGCTTTGCAATCAAATTGGCAAGGAGTGATAAGAATATCACAACAATCCAACATGTCAAAATCTCAATTGATAGTGTTAATTAAAGACATATATGGTAAATTTAATATAAGACTTACTTATAGTTGCCTCTTACTCTTTGTGTCTTGACACGTTTAATATTGTATGGTTGTCTCAGCACCTTGACCCAATTCGTATTATAAGGTGAGGATGTGCATGCATAATAATCCTTAGTTATGACTACATGATGAGGATTTCTAGGGAAGAGGATGTAAATACAAGCATTTTTTATATGTATTTTGGTGGCGTTGAGGACAAATGTCATGAGAAACCACACATGTTTGGAAGGACGAAGGGAGATTACATCACGATCATGCCACCCATCAAAATGAAGACTATTCTTGAGCCAAAAATATTTTTTATTTTATTTTATTAATAACAATTATTTCTCCATATCGTGTGCCCAATGACACCTCTCTATAGCAATGCAAAAATCGACCTCTGCATAGTTTGTGATCCTAGCTACATGTCATTATTTGTATTTGCATGACATCGAGTGTTATTTATAGTTGTCGTGAGTCCATGATATTCATGAAAGAACTGAAGTCTTGTAGAGGAGGACTCATCAAACCAGCCTTTTGAATTTCATTTTGACGAAAAAAGAGTGGACATTGATAGTGAGGTTCACATAGGTAGTAGGCACAAAGTTTTGAGCTCGTTTCAGGACTAGTAGTTGTTCTTTTTTGTTATAGTCATAGTTGTTGACACATTGTCACACCTTAGATTGCTTGGAGACTGGAAAGTCAAAGTCACATCTCGATGACTAATAAAATATAAAATGTAAAATATAAAATAAATAAAATAAAATAAAAACAAAACAAAAATATATAAAAAATAATAAATAAAATATAAAAAAACAAAACAAAAATATATAAAAAATAATAAATAAAATATAAAAAAACAAAACAAAATTATATTATATATATATATATATATATATATATATATATATATATATATATAATAAATAAAAATGAAATGAAAATAAAAATAATACAATGAACAAAAAAAACTGAAACAAAGAATAAATAAAAAATAAAATATCCCCGTGAAAGCCCGTAATGACACCATATTTCCCAGCGAAATAAAGAACCCAACCAATCATTTCCGCAACAAAGCAGACACAATATACAACCACATCCATCTCCAGGTCACACAAAGGAGGTGTGCAGGAGGTCATGCAAAGGAGGTCGCGACAGGTGGTGCTGGTACTGGAGGTCACGCAGAGGAGGGTTTGCTGCGACTAGGGTTTGCAGAGGCAGAAGACGGTTTGAAGAGGCAGAGGAGGGTTTGCAGAGGGAGGGTTTGCAGACGCAGAGTAGGGTTTGTGGAGGTCACCCACAGGCTGACAGAAGCCCCCAAATTTGTGAGTACCGTAGAATGATTGAGCATGCTCCAGTTTTGCTCAAACAATTCAGATTTGGAATTATAAAAAACAAGTTCTCTATGCAGAATAAATCTCTATTTAGCATGGATTTATACTGGTATGGAAAAGCTGAAAAGACTGTGTTCATATTATAGTTTAAAAGACTGTGTTCAATTGATGGGAGTGTTGAAAGGTAGCATGATGGGGTTGTTGGATTCTTCTAGAAAGAGGGCGCTGACATTGATCAGATTCTTAATGGATAATAATCTGGGCAATGAGTTGTGAGCGTCATGTTGAACAAAGAAGAGGCCCACTGAAATTTCATTTGTTGCTATCTCTTTCAAGCTCTTTAGGAACCAGGTTATCCCCTGTTTATAATGCCCTTTGAACTGAAGGAAATGGGTATCTTCACATGTTTCTTGTTTTATGACTAGTTATCAGCAAAAGACACGCCAATATGCTATGAATAAACCTGATGAATATCTTGCATACCCAACAAAACCACGGATGACCCAGATCAAATGTTGCTGAAAAGACCAAACCTGTTGACTTCTCGGGCTGCTGTCGACAAATTTCAGGGTTGTTGTTGTAGATGCATTGCCAGAACCATGAGCATGGAATCCACCACCAATTCTGGGACTAAAGGGATGATGTTGTTGGTTGTGATATACCATATGATCCATTGAAATGTGCAAGAGAACCCTCTATGAACCATGGAGAAGGACAATAAACAACTGAAAATGGACATCCAACCGAGATGACTCTTAAAGCTGCAAAATAGTCCTCAAAATATGCAAAAAATACCATTCTTTTGATGATAGACTTAAGCAAATAATTTATGATAGACTTGAGCAAATACAATTGCTGGGTTAAAAAGCTCTTCTTGAGATGTATATATGGAACTGGTAATTTCTTTTAAAGTCCTTATCATCATATTATGAATCAATTGTTTTCAGTTATCATCTACTTTTGTTTGATATTATTTTATCAGTTTTGTGTTCCGAGTCCTGACCAATCTGAGAGAAACTAACGATCCCTGTGATCATTATTCATTTAACATCAATTTTTAACTGAAGGGTAAGAGTGTGAAATGTCTTTTAGCTATATTCATTTGTAGTCTTCAGCATTCAAATGTTTTAAGCCAGTTCTTATTTCAAGATTCAAATGTCTATTTCTTGGCAGACGCATAATAGTCATATGGACCAAAACAATCTATATTCCGTATAGAACTTATAGTTGTCATTTCGGAATAAGGCAACCCTCCAAACCGTTGTTTACCACTTCATCTTTAGTGTTGTTCCAATTAATCTTGTTGTGCACTTCTAAGACTCTAAACTAATTTTTTAAATACAACTGAGTATAACGTATGGTTTTGGTGCCTATGCTATTTCAGATTATGTTCAGCAGTGTGCTCCAGAAAAAACTACCTTCTGGAGCTAGCATAAATGTAATGTGTGTTTCTCCAGGAGTGGTTATGACAAATGTAGTAAGTATCTGATTACTTAACCTCAAATTCTTTGTATTTTGTTGTTTAAAGCTTTTCATAGTTATTTACATCTTTCCTAACTGCACTGGCTTCTACTCAGGCACGAGACTTACCTCCAATTATTCAGACTGGTTATCACCTGATTCCATATTTCCTTTTTAGTGCTCAAGAAGGTCAGTCATTTTTATGATGAAACATTTATGAGTCTAAAAATTCTTCATAAAGTAGTTCCAATTAAAAAAACATGAATTACTCGCAGCCAGAAACTAACCTTCACTTGTAGGAAGTATGTGAATTATATAACATGTTTATATTATGGAACATTCATGGATGCCCTAGAGCCAATAGAAATGGCTAGTCTATAATTTCTGTAATTTGTCACACTCAATAGTTATCTCTCTCAGGTTCTTTCAAATATCAGTTTCTGCGGAATGTTTTAAAGGCTGCGGGTGTCTGGTTTTTTTGTAGGTGCTAGAAGTACATTATTTGCTGCAACGGATCCTGACGTTTCAGAGTATTGCAGAGTTTTAAGGGCTGATGATTGGCCACTTTGTCCATATTTTTCTGGTGACTGTCGTCCAACAAATGCTTCAGTAGAAGCACACAATGTAGATACTGCTATGAATGTTTGGGATAAGACATTGGAACTCATTGGCCTTCCTTCAAACACTGTCGAAAGGCTTATTGAAGGTGAAACGATTCCATGTAAATACAATCATCATAATACAACAGAAGTGGACTACTTACTGGCAAGAGATTCAGATGTGTTCAACCTTTAGTTCTTTTTGTATTCCGAGTATAAAACCTTCTGCAGCAGATTTTCTCATGCCTCAAATCGGTCACCAGCTTGTTCCTTTCAGTTTTTCTTACGGTGATTCGTATTCTCAGAGTTGTGCTTTTGTTTTGACATTTCCAAATTACAGGGGCGTTCTATCATATATTCCCTGAGGCAAGTCCTTGGGAGCATTTCTCATATGGTAACCTTGGAAGAACTGAGTTGAACTTGTCTTGATTGTAAGAAAGGAAAGATGACAGTTGTGTGGCCATGGATATGTATTTCTAGGGTTGAATTAAGCTGCAAGCAAAAATAATGTATTTATGATCTTGGTTATTAGGATATCTAAATTGGAAACCATTGCACTCCATTTAAATAGTTTAAAATCCACGTATAAGCAACCTTGGCTGAGAGTGTAAATCTCATTTACAATGTGATATTAGATTTTATGTTTAATTTATTTTCAAAGATGTATCTAAAGCTTAACCATTCCAATCCACAACCATGATTTGTTTCTTTCATTATAGTTCTTCACATTAAAATCTATATATTTGAAGCCTAGATTAGAAACACCTGTGATACCCAAACTTTCAAATTGCATTATTTAATGCCATGGCATTCATGTTTATAAAATTCTTGATTTTTCATTTCAGTTCTCACTAGACAATTGAAAATAGTCTATTTTCTCGAATCCTAACCTTCCCACAGTTGGGTGTTTGTCCTTATGGTGGCAAGGGTTGGTTTAAATAAAAAAAAAATGTTTCATTTGCAGGTAAATGCATTGATGTTCCATGTCAAAATCTATGCAAGTGTTGTTAACAAGATTAGAAACAATTTGAAACCCCAAGCTTTCAAATTGCACTTTCTTGAAGCAAAGTACATAATGCATGCTATCTTTGTTACAAGCTTTTGATCAATTATTTGTTGAGCATTCCAGAGTAAATCTTTTGAGCTTTTGGGATCTTACTACTGTTGCATTGGTGTACAGTTCCGGTTGGCTTATGGTTCTAAACTATATCTATATTAAGGTTGATAAAAAGTTCATTTACATACACAACTTCTAGCGCTACAGGTGTATGTAGAAGACTAAGACTCTTTCCATCGGTTCAAGCTGATCGTTGTGCAACAATCTAGAATCAAGTTCATTGTATTGGAGTTATTCAACAACAATTTCGGTTTTATTTATCCATAAGTAAATCTGTAGGTAGGGATTGAATCAAGAAAGTATGACATTTTACTTTCATTTACTTATATTTATAATTTTCTTTGCTATATTTACTACAATTTAAAAAAAAATACTATTTCAAATCCCTTTAACATTCAAAAATTCTCCCAAGCCACAATTTATTCATGACCTTTGTCATTTTATGTCTTAAAAGTATGGAACAGGAGAATTGTTATTCAAAGCACTACTATTGAAACCAGTCATCACAAAAAAATTACTTGATTCTAGTCATATGGATTGTCATTTAGAAATATTTCTTAGAAAAGTAATTTGGATGACTTAAACTGTTTGGAAGAGCCCTTATTTTGATTCTGCAGCACAACCTTTCTTTCTAGTTTCAAGTTTTAATTTTACGTACGTACTACGAATTAGATAATTTTAATCAAATCTTTTTCCTTGGTCACATTTTAGCAGACACTGATCTCGCATGTGTTTGCAGGTTACCCTTACAATCTGAATTTTGATTATGGTGCACTAGCACAGCTCCAACATTTTTCTATTAATAATCTTGGTGACCCTTTTATTGAGAGCAACTATGGGGTACACTCTAGGCAGTTTGAGGTTGGAGTCTTGGATTGGTTTGCTCGTCTTTGGGAACTAGAGAAACATGAGTATTGGGGATACATCACAAATTGTGGTACAGAAGGAAATATGCATGGTGTTTTAGTCGAGTTTGTACCTGCCTTAAAGCAACCCTTGTAAAATTTCTTAGCATTTTTAATCTTTGCTCTATTTTCCTGACTTGTTATGTGCTATTATCTTTATACAAGAGGGAGGTTTTTCCAGATGGCATTTTGTATGCATCACGGGAAACTCATTACTCAATTTTCAAAGCAGCACGGATGTACAGAATGAAATTGGAAAAGGTGGATATACTAATGTCAGGCGAGATTGATTGTTTGGATTTCAGATAGAGGCTGCTTAAAAACAAGGATCAGCCTGCTATTGTTAATGTTAATATTGGTAAGTTTCACTGTTTACTTTTCAATTCGAACAGAGTGAATGCAAACCATTATAACCATGGAAGTAAGGTTTCATAAAGCGGGTCAGTTCTAGGTCAAACTCCATATGTTGTGTGTGCATCTTTGGGAAGTTCTTTCAGAATTGGCTGAATTTGGAGTATATTTAGTTTTACTTGTCCAATTATTTTTTCTTAAAATTAGTAAATGTTTGAAATCTCAATTGTTGCTCCATTAACTATAGGAACCACGATTAAGGGAGCTATAGATGATTTGGATATGGTAATTCGGACTCTTGAAGAAACAGGATTTACACAAGACCATTTTTATATCCATTGTGATGGGACTTTATTTGGCCTAATGATGCCCTTTGTGAAGTGGGTAAGACACTAAATCATGGATCATTTTGCCTAAAAGTTTTATTTGCCTAGGATACATGTTGTATTTATCCTTTGTGAATGATAAGTGCAACCTCATTAACTGTACAGAGTATGCAAAAATGAAATATTTTTCTCATTATTCTTAATGTTTTTGTATCACAGGCACCAAAGGTGAGCTTTAAGAAACCAATAGGAAGTGTGAGTGTGTCTGGGCATAAGTTTGTTGGTTGTCCCATGCCATGTGGTGTGCAAATAACAAGGACCAAGCACATAAATGCCCTTTCAAGGGATGTGGAATATTTAGTTTCTAGGGATGCAACAATTATGGGAAGTCGCAATGGGCATGCTCCCATAATTCTTTGGTACACCTTGAATTGGAAAGGTTATCAAGGGTTCCAAAGAGAGGTTCAAAAATGCCTTAGAAATGCACATTACTTGAAAGACCAATTTTGGTCTGCTGGGATTAGTGCAATGCTAAATGAACTGAACAGCACTGTTGTATTTGAGAGACCACAAGATGAAACTTTTGTCCGCAAATGGCAGCTTGCTTGCCAGGGAAACATTGCCCATGTTATTGTGATGCCAAATGTAACAATAGAGAAGATAGATGGCTTTGTGCATGAGTTGGTTGAGAACTGACCAAGATGGTTTCTAGATGGAAAGGTTGTCACCCCATGCATTGCAAATGAAATTGGTGATGAGAGTTGTGCTTGCCTTCAACATAATCATGCCTAAATTATGCAAGGTCACCAAGTTCAGTGCCAGGCATGTAATCGGTGATGAGAATGGTGCTCACCTTCAACATAAACATGCCGAAATTATGCACGGTGGCCAGTTTCAATGGCAGGTATGTATGCCACTTTTTCTCTTATCGCCAGGTTCAAAGGCAAGCATGTGTTCCATTTTTTTGTCTCTACTCTACTGCCACTGATGCATTGCATGTTGGATTGTACTGAGTCCAATTTGTAAGAGCAAGATCTTCGTGTCACCAGTCCGATCAATGTTTTGAATGTACTGGAAGAGAAAGGTTCCGGTCTATGTCATTACAGTATTATTGGTTAAAGTGTAATATCCATGGCAATACTATAAATAATTGGTAATGCTTTTCTATCTATTTTAAATTTCAATAAGCAATATTGGTACAACTTCAAGTGGTTATCAAGGCACAATAAAATTTAATGACCTGTTTTAGCAGTTGTATTTATGAATAAACTAGTATTCCCTTTTCAGACAGACTCCTTACTTAGGTGGTGATGTGGTTAAAATAGCCAGTTTCTCACTCTTCTGATGTTCAATATGTTTCTTATTTTGAAAACACTTTTGTTTTTTGTCTTTTTGGTCAATGGGTTTTCTGGCAGTTTTTAACTTGTTTAATTGATGAATAGGATGACTAGCAAAAAGAGAAGCAAGATTTTTTACACAATCTAAGTTGTCTGCCAGTGGCCCCTAAACAAAATGGTAGTAACACATCTTCTGGTATAAGTCATAGTGCTCGAAGTTCCTCAGTTACAGCAAGCTCCCATCTGTTAGAGGGCCCACAAAGTATGTAGTTGTTGACTTCCACTGAAAAGCCACTCCTAGAAAGGAAGGCTTCAGCATATGCAGACGTGGTGAGGAACCTTAATTCTGCAAGGGAACATGGACGGTGGACTACCCTTCAAGGTGACTCAACCGTTAGTTATCTTTGGATGTGGGAATACTTAATTTTCATAGATGTTGAATGCTTTAATGCTGAATTCTACTGGGAGATTTCAAAAGGGTTACATCCTTCATGTATGGGCTTTCTGACAGGTCAAACTGTTGCAGCATTCCTCTTTGTTTACCGTCACTTATTGCCCTGAAGTTTATTGATTTGAAACTCACTGAGCTGAATATTTAAGGGAGTTCTATCAATGAATTTTATTTCTATAAACTTTTTATGTGTTTCATCCTCAAGGTTCTTAAAATGTTTGAAATTTAAATTGACTAATGTGTATTTAAATCAGGTTTAGGTTTGCTTTTGTTGTTGCATGTATATTTTAATATATTGAATGCTATAGAGAAGGAGAGGTAACTGTACAGATTATCATGTCTCTGTTTTCTGTCCTTGATGTTGCGATTATCTTTATTGGTATGCTTATGAACTCTAAGCATGTCTTAGTAATGAAGTCATATTTAAAAGTGTAAAATATATTGGCATGGAAATTGGTCTTGTACTTTGGGATTTGCTTTATGAAGTTTGTTCCTTACCTTAAGTTTGTGTCAGGTTGCAACAGCTTTCAAAGATGCTTATGAGCCATTAGCCAGTGAGACGTCTGGCCCAAAGTCTGTTAACATTCAGAAGATATGGCACTTGCTTCAGGTCATCTCTTTGATATACCTAAGAACCTATTTTATGCTTTGAAGTTCAATTGGTAAGATATATTCTGGATTGTTGTTTGTGTGAATGAAATATCATAATGGTGTGAATAACTTGCTGCAATTTTTTCAGTATTTTCCTGGGCTGCTGCACGATGATGATTGGCATTTTAGATGTGCTATGAGTCTGAGATAAAATTCGTGTTCTCCAATTAAATGTTTTTATGCAGACATTGTTGGGGGAAGATAAAGAAGCACCGAGAAATGTGTCGAGAAAAATGGCCATGATCAGTGGAGCAAGATGCAATTTAGAAGCTGGTCATGAGAAATATATACTAGACACTATTCAGAATCATGCTGCCCAAGTCACATATTTTTTCCATAACATAGAAAGCACCTTTTGTATCATTATCGTGTAGTTGTTTTTTAAGAAAGGAATATATGTGGACATATATAATACTTCATATGTTTTGTGCATGTGCTCTATGCAATTGGACTTTTTACAGCCTATTTGAAATTAAAACCTTTTAACCATTAAACAATCTAATCTGTTGCCTTACTTATTGAAGAATTTTCTCTATTGGTGTTGGAGCTTTGAATTGTTGTTGCATCAGTGAGGATTAGGTACTTTTGATTGGTCGAGGATGTAACTTAATATATTTTTGGTAGTCAAGCTACGTTTTCCTCCTTGTTATTTGTTACCAAAGTAATAGAGGATTAGGTACTTTGCTATTGGTTGAGGCCTGTAACTTGATATTTTATAGGCAGTCCATCTACATCTTCATCATTGCTATTTGTTACAAAAGTGATCCAAACACACAGCAAAATGATGAGAAAAGGAGAAAATAGCATCCTCAAGACTGTGTATTTATAGTCGCCAAGTTGTAATGAACTTGGAGACTGAAGATAAATATGGATCTTCACCTCATTATGGACTAGCCTAGTATGGACATGGATATGGGAATTGCATTAATCTGAGAGATTTGTGCCAGGCATGAACTCCAAACAATCAATTCTCCTGACAACTTTGAATATGAATTCCCTTAGCGATGTTTTCAAATGAATATATTGTGAGAATCTAAACTAAATTAAACTATTTTCTAGAGTAGTTCCTTAGATAGACTTTCGTTAAGACATTCCATAGATGGAACATGTATCTGTTATGATTATGCTCATCTCATTTTCAAAAGCATAGACTTTAATTTGTGCAGACTTGGAAGTGTACTAGTTAAAGCATGGATTCCCTACCGAAATATTGTTAACTACCTTCATTTACATGAAGCTTCCAAGGAAGCCACAAAGCACCTATATGGTATGTTCAAGAAAACTGTAAAAGTCAACATGTACAAATAGCTAACAAGGAATGATTTTGAAGTTCAGTTGTGTCTATCCATTGAAGTTTAGTTGTGTCTGTCCATGATTTTGGGGCCTCCTATGTTGTGTTGTACTCATTGATGTGATTTCATAGGAATCGAACTAATATCGATGTGATGTAGTGTTGTTTCCTGCAAGTTTGACCACAATGCGAATTAACTTATAAACATAAAAACCAAGCTTCTCTACTAAAGATATCCTCTGGTGTTCATTGTTAGAAAAATTGCACAGTTAGATTTCGGGTCTATATGTTTTGTGCATGTGCTCTATGCAGTTGGAATTTTTACAGCCTATTTGAAATTAAAACCTTTTAACCATTAAACAATTTAATATGTTGCCTTACTTATCGAAGAATTTTCTGTATTGGTGTTGGAGCTTTGAATTGTTGTTGCATCAGTGAGGATTAGGTACTTTTGATTAGTCGAGGCCTGTAACTTAATATATTTTGGGTAGTCAAGCTACATTTTCCTCCTTGCTATTTGTTACCAAAGTAATAGAGGATTAGGTACTTTGCTATTGGTTGAGGCCTGTAACTTGATATTTTATAGGCAGTCCATCTACATCTTCATCTCTGCTATTTGTTACAAAAGTGATCCAAACACACAACAAAATGATGAGAAAAGGAGAAAATAGCATCCTCAAGACCGTGTATTTATAGTCGCTAGGTTGTAATGAACTTGGAGACTCGAGATAAATATGGATCTTCACCTCATTATCAACTAGCCTAGTATGGACATGGATATGGGAATTGCATTAATCTGAGAGATTTGTTCCAGGCACGAACTCCAAACAGTCAATTCTCCTGACAACTTTGAATATGAATTCCCTTAGCGATGTTTTCAAATGAATATATTGTGAGAATCTAAACTAAATTAATCTGTTTTCTAGAGTAGTTCCTTAGATAGACTTTCGTTAAGACATTCTATAGATGGAACCTGTATCTGTTATGATTATGCTCATCTCATTTTCAAAAGCATAGACTTTAATTTGTGCAGACTTGGAAATGCACTAGTTAAAGCATGGATTCCCTACCGAAATACTGTTAACTACCTTCCTTTACATGAAGCTTCAAAGGAAGCCACAAAGCACCTATATGGTCTGTTCAAGAAAACTGTAAACGTCAATATGTACAAATAGTTAACAAGGAAAACAAAATCAACGGAATACAAGGGCAGGATGATGGATGTATTGTGCTTATGGCTAAAAAATATTGTTGATTACAAACATGATATCGGACCATTTATTTCATCAGCAAATTTGGTCATTTGATATAGGAAAGTTGAATCCTATCATTTGATAAGTTGTCTGATCTTCATGTAACTATTTGAGTGATGTGATTTTTGAAATTCCAGCAGTGGGTGACACTTGGTGATTGCTTAAATTTTTGTTAGCTTTAGTTACAAGGAAAATTATACATAGCTCTCAGGAATTAGTTTATCATAAATACTAGTTACTGGTAAGTTGTAATAGTAATAATTATGTAGTTTGTAGATTGATATCTATCATAAATTTGTTTGAATATCATCATTGTCAAGCAATAAAAACTTCTTAAAGGGTACTAGCTCAATGGTAGAGCGTCTGCTTAATTATAGGCAGGAGGTTGGTGGTTCAATTTCTCTGTGCCCTATCATAAATTTGTGACTACAAAAACGACTAAATTCACATATATACGACTATTAGTAGCTAATTTCCCGTATCTTAGTCCTATTTAGCTTAGTCATTAATATGTTAACATCTAGTAGTTTATTTAGTCATATATTTGGTCATTAATGGTTGCGATCAGTGACTGAATCAGCGACTAAATCAATGACTAACTCAGTGACTAAATCCGTGACTAAATCATTAACTATCAATGACTAAAACAATGACTAAATCATTGACTATCAATGATTAAAGCATTGTCTATCAATGACTAAATCATTGTCTATCAATGCCTAAATCAATGACTACTAAGTCAAGCTATTAATGACTAGTGAAATACGACTAGCTATAAGATAGTGGAAATTTGCTACTATTAGTCACCGACTCAAAAATAGTCGTTTATAGCCTAATTTTAGTCATTTTTTTAGTCATTAATTTCTCATTTTCTACTAGTGCATTTGCTAATTCTCTCATTGTTCCATTCTGTGCAGATGGCTTAAACCTCCACATGTGGTATTTGTGTGGTTCTTGGGACTGTTTGTCCCCGACTGGGCACAAGTGGTACATCACTATCCAGAGTATCAGATATGGGAACCTTATAATTTCGGCCGACTCCTGACACTTCTCACAAATAGATTTGAGCATGTCGGTGACATACTGAGCCCATCTGTACACTTTTCCTGTTTCTACTATTGTGTCTACCGCTTCTAACATATCTAGTTTCAGATCACTCCCTCATCCTATAGGGGTGAGCCCTATTACTATGATTTTGGCTACAATTTCTGGCGTCTGGCCTTGTATTTGACTAATCATTAGCCCTTTTGAATTTTTTCCTGATGGAGTCCCTGTTAATCGTTCGACCAATCCTTCTTTTATGCCGATAGGGACAAGGCCACCTTCATTCGAGAGACCAGTTAGCTTGAATATGACTTCGCCAAAGATTTCTACTGTTCTGTCAAAGTAAAATTTACCATTGTGATACCGACTAATGATCAATTTTACTGCTATTTCTTTCGTTCCTCCAAAGCTTGCCATGAACAAAATGTGTTCATGTAGTTCATAATGGAGTTGTGGTTTGTCTTCTCTGCTTCTTGTGTATGTTTCTTGTCGACATAGGCCCATTCCTTGATTTCTGCCCAAGTTTTGGACCACGAGGTTTCCTGTACCTTGGTATTCTTGATATTTCTTAACCTTCTCATCAATGGGGTTTTGGCAGATTACAGCTCTTTTGTTTTTGCAACTGCGGCTCTGGTTTGCTTCAGAGCCATCTCATCGGTTTCTAGGTCGACTTTTCTTACAAGTTCAAATTTCTGACTGCTGAATTGTTCTATCTATTCAAAATACGGTAAATGATTTTTTTCTGGCTCGATATTTATAGGTGGAGCAGGTGACATTTCTGTCGATGGATGTATTAATGGCGGAAGTAATGGTCCAGCATGGTCTCTGGAGTTTGCATTAATTGCGATTTGATTTTGACGCTCCTTCTGACCATAGTCATGAAGGCGTGATTTGACCTTTAGGGTCGTTGGTCGATGTCAATCATGCGAGTGGTCGATAGCGGTATGTTGATGGGTTTGGTGTCGGTTGTCGAAGTGGTGGTTATTATATCTTTCGAAGTCTCCTGTCATCCTGGGTTATGGGTGTTGGTTCTGTTTTAGGATTTTTTAGATTTTATTGTTTTGTCTGACAGATATGATCGTTATATTTATGTCTTTTTTTTTAACTTGTTTTAATTTTTGTACCGTTTTAGTCGGGCACCATTAACAAGTTTCTGAAATATTATGCCTTATAACTTCCTTAGTCAAACTGATCCATTGGCATGAATCTCTTTGACAATGTAAGGTCCCATCCATTCTGTGTGTAAATTTGTGGGTTTTCATTTTACTCAAATGTTGTATAGTAAGGCGAGGTCCCCTACCGAAAGATTTTTGTTTTCGATATTGTGATCATGCCAAGCCTTCTGCTATTGTTTTTGGATTTCTTGATGTTGTAGAGCGAGCAGTAGGTGTTCCTCTAGCTTGCTTAATTGCATCAGTCGGTCCTTCCTTCCTTCTTTGACATCGACATGTAAAATATCTGCTATGATAGGTGTTTGTTGTCGAAAATGTTTTGGAACAACTGCTTCTTGGCCATAGACTAGTCGGAGAGGTGTTTGGTTGGTTGAACGCTTGTATCTTGTTCTGTAAGCCCATAGTACTGCAGGTATCTTTTCGTCCCAATCATCTTTGTCAGTATTGCATATTTTTGTTAGACCCCTTGTTAATGTTTTGTTGAATGCCTCTATTGCTCCATTTGACTAAGAGTGATAAGTTGTACTACGTCGGTGGTCAATTTTGAACTAGTTTGTTAGTGCTTTAATGGTTTTGTTAATAGAGTGTGAACCTTTGTCATTGATTAGGGTTATTGGGCATCCAAATCTGATAATTATATTTTCGTAGATAAATTTAGCAACTATCTCACTCAAACATGAGTCGACAAGTTCTACTTCTTCCCACCTAGTTACATATTCTACTACGGTTATTATGTATCTTACACCTATTCATTTTTGCTGGTATTGGGAATGGTCCTATGAAGTTGATGGCCCAAATTTCAAATGTCAAACTTGGGTTTACTGATATCAAGGGAATTTCTATACTAAGCAGAGGTCGACCCAGTCGTTGACATCTGTCTCTTTGGCTTACAAAAATTTTACAATCCTTGTATAGTGTCGGCCACCATAGCCCTAACTGTTGGATTTTCTTGGCAGTTGTATCTGCTTGAAAATGTCCTCCTGCCAATCCATAGTGTGCTTCGTACATGATATTATCTCTTTCGTGTTCTAATACGCATCTTCTGAGGATGTCGTCTAGGACCATTTTATATAAAAATCCATTTATGAGGTTATATGGTGTAGCTTTCATAGCTAATATTTGTTTCTTTTTCGTGCTCATGCCCTCTGGTGCTTAACCACTTTTTAAGAATTGAGCTATTTCCTATAATTCTGCTGGGACCGTTTCTATTGGAAATAAGTGTGCATCTGGTAGGTCGTCTTCGATGCCTGTCGACTCCTCTCTTGTGTCAATTCGCGACAAGTGGTTGGATCCGACATTTAATTTTCCTGGTCTAACAACGACTTCAAATTTGAATTCTTGGAATAGTAGTAGCCATCGACAAAATCTCCCATGGTGTAAGGGTTTTTTATAAGGTATTTTAATGCTTGGTGGTCGGTATAAAAGATGAAAGGGTTGGCTAATAGGTAATGTCGATACTTCTGTAGTGCAAAAACCATTCCTAATGCTTCTCTCTCTGTTGTTGAATAGTTTCTTTCTGCCTTATTTAGTTTTCTGCTGCTATAAACTATGGGGTAATCCATTCCATCGTCCCCTAGTTGTGTTAAGATCGCTCCTATTGCTAGGCCTGATGCGTCGATGTGTACATGAAATTTGATCAACCAATTCAGGAATCTTAGGATGGGTTCCTCGACTAGCTTCCTTTTTAGTGTTTCAAATGATATGTTACATTCATTTGTCCAGTCGAACTCCTGATCTTCTCTTAATAGTTCTTCCAATGGATAGGTCAAATCTGAATAGTATCTCATAAATTTCTTGTAATATCCTGTATGACCAAGTAGTACCCTAACTTGTTTTGGGTTCACTGGTGGTTTTAAGTCGAGGATAATTTTTATTTTTGCAAAGTTGACCTTGATGCCTTCTTTGCATACAATGTGTCCTAATAGTATCCATGTAGGAGTTAGGAATATGCATTTCCTTATGTTCAGAGATAACTGGATTTGTCGGCATCGTTCCAACATGAGACTTAACCATTTACAATGATCTTTCAGCATAAAGTATATTGTCCAATCATCAAAATATACTACCATTGTTTTATAGATATATTCTTGAAATGTTTTGACCACAATTCTCGAAAATAATGCAGGTGCATTTTTTAGACCAAAAGGCATAACTCTGTAGGCAAATGAGCCGAATTCACATATGAATATTGTCTTTTTCTGGTCTTCTTTGGCTATTGGTACTTGGTTGTAACCTGAGAATCCGTCTGCAAACGAGTAGCATTCATGTCCTGCGACTTCATTTAGGATTTCATCTGCATAGGGTGTTAGGAATGGGTGAGTTAAGGTGACTTTGTTTAATTCTCTAAAGTCAACAGAGATCCTTAGCTTTGTCGGGTCATGTTTCTTTGGTTGTACAACCATTGGACTTGCCCATTCTAATTGGTCAATAGGATAGATAATTCCTGCTGCAAGAATATTATTGATCTCTTTCTTAACTATCTCTTTGTATTTGTGAGCTAATTTATATGGACTCTTCCTTACAGGTCGGGCATTAGGTTTAATGTCAATCTTCATTTCGCCCATTTTATGGACTAGACCTTTGAGATAGTTGTAGTCTCTAGCGAATACATCCTGGAATTCTTTTAGTAAGTTTATTATTTCGGTTGTTTGTTCTTCACTCCAGTAATCGTCAATTTTTGTCGTTTTTGGTCGATCATCGTTTGATATGTCAAATTCTTTAGATTTCACTTTGGAATCTAACCATTCTAGTGCTTTGGCTTCATTGATTGGTCAGCTCCCTTCTTTGAATTGTGAAAATGTAGCAGAAAGTCTGTTGCAGTCATTCGATCGGTATCTTCTTTGTCAATTGTCTCGACTTTAAGTATTGTACGAATTGGTTTTATTGTTTCTGAATGGTATGATTTCCATTGAAAGCTTTTCCCTTCCGGATTTTCGTTTTCCATTTGTAGTCTTGTTGATTGTGGTATTGTCTTGGTTTGTATGTTATTACATGTTATTATCGATCGATCATAATTTTGTGTTAGGGTGTTGTTCCCGGTCGGTTCTATAAACACTTTGATTTGTTTTGCAGTTTCGACTAATTTTTCATTTTGGGGTATAAAGATGAAGGCTTTGATGAAGTTCTTTCTAAGTTCATGCCATTGAAATATTTCACCCCTTGCTTCTTCCATTTTGTACCATTTGTTTGGTAAGTCGAATAGTGTCGATGGAAACAGGTGTGGCCATGTACGTTTGTCTTTATACCCAAGTCTTTTCCACTCTTTTTCGCATGTTCTTATGTGTTCTTCTGGGTCCTGCCCCTGGATGAACATAGGTATTTGTGCTTGTTTGGTTAGCCTATTTCTTCCGAATATTTCTACAAAGTAGGTCGAAGTTGTTGTCCATGTCTGCAATCTTGATTGATGGGTATCCCACCATCTAGCAGCTTGTCCTGTGAAGGTTTCTACTAAGCTTTGTAATCGGCCATGTTCACCAATGTTTTTAGATACTTGTTCTATATGCATAACTGGTGATTCTTATTCTTTGTATCTTGGGATTTGTCTGATACTTATATTTGTTGGTTTTAAAGAGGGTATTCCTTGATTTTCTTTTCAAATATTTTTGGGATGATGGAAACTAAGAAACATTGTTGAACTGGTTTCTTCTGCACTATTTGAATGGTCCAGCAACCTCTTGCTTGTGTCTCGTATTTTTTGACTTCCCAATCATATAATTATGCGTCTGAGTTGTATCCTACTAAATCTTGATTGCCTAAGTGAAGCTCGCCATAGACATTGGGTTCTGTGTAGTTTTCACTATTTTGTATTTGATATAATTGTCGAATGTCGATTTCTTCATCAATAAGTTCTATCCAAGGTTCTGCTTGGGATGGATGGATAGGTACTATAACTTTCTATCCATTCCCTTTTAGTTTTATCCTTTCTTTATCTAAAGATATTGATGCTTTCATTTTTCTTCCCCAGGGTCAACCTACTAAAGCTGGGAAGGAACTGGATCTTTCCTTAGGGTCAATAATTTCAAAGTCGACTTTGCTCAATATTCCTTTTATTGTCGTATCGACATTTCTCCAAACTCCGATAGGCTCGATCAGACCGTTTGGTCAGCTAATTTGAGGTATATTCCTGACTCATATAGTCGAGGTATACCCAATTGTTCCCAAGTGTTGCGAGTCATAATATTTACTTGTGAGCCGAAGTTGAGTACAACTTGTCGAACATGGTATCCTTCAATTTCTAGGTCGACAAGTGGGTCGGCATCACTTTTGTCCTTTTGGTTTAAATTGCATATGTTTTTTGTTTATTTTTCTGTATTATTATTATGCTTCATATTCTACAATAATTCAATCAATTAAGATACCGCTTTATCATCTTGTACTAAATGTATTAATTATTTAACTGTGCTTTGTTGACTATTATCAACTTCTTCTTGTCTAGAAAATTCTTTAAATATTTTCGTTGCGTCATTATACAATTGTTTTTGTGTAGCTGGGTTAGGATAATAATTCTTTTATTTTATTTTACTTATGCATGGATTATCACTCCCAATTATTATCCCTTGTCATGTTACTATATGCAGATTCTTCGTATTGATTACATCATGTTTTTGAACGCACGACAAGACATTAACGTTTTTCTTTTTATTGATTTTATCAAGCATAGTAGGGAAATCCTCTAATGAGTGATCACCGACTCCACAGCTAGTACAAAATTTTAAATCGGTTATGTCCTTGTATGGGCAGCCTGCATATCGATGACCTTCTTTATAGCATGTAAAACACTGGATGGGCCAATGTGGTCGATTGTCGCGGTTCCCAAAGAATCTCCCTCGACCTCCATATCCTACATGATGGTTTTTGAATCGGCGCTCATATTGACGGCCTTCATATCTTTGATCATTGCTTCGCTGGTTGTTATCATTGTTTTGCGCAACTGCATTTGTCTAGTAAACTGCTTGGTAGTTTTGTTGGTTCTTTAAGTTTAAGTGGCAGTCGGTCGTGCCGTGACTTTTTACTTCACAGATGGCACACCAAGATGCTTTGCCATTTTTCATGTTATACAGGCAATCTTTCGTTGTGTGTTCTCCATGTTCTTGGCAGATGTCGCAGAAGCACTTTGTCTGAACAAATCGAACATCCTGTCGACTTATGTCTTATCGACAGTTATCTTTAGCGTGTCCTGTCGTTGAGCATTTTGTGCACCAGACATCCTGATTCTTGAGGTTCAGCTCTTTCAATGATTTTTGCATGGTTTCTAGCTGTTCTTCCAATCTAGTATCCGTGGGATATGTTGGGAAATATTCGCCCATATCCACTTGCAAAGCTTTGGTAAGCGCATCTTCGTACGTTTTAAACGTCTCCAAGCTTATGTGCTACTGAATTTTCTATGATAGGCCTGCAAGGAACCACTGAATTAATAGGTGTTCATCAATTACATAATCCAGATGGCTGAGGAGGTCTTTCCAACATTTGTCATATTCTCGGACAGACTCTGTTGGATTTTGAGATGTTGTTTTCTGCTGGATTTTGAGATGTTGTTTTCAACTTTTTGGCTGCCAAATGTTTTTCGTCTGGAGTTTTAAAGAAAGACAAGAATTGCGCTTTAATTTATGCTTTAGATGCTTGGGGAGTTCTCTCGATATAGGTCATGTACCACGTTAGTGCTCTTTTTCTCAAGGCATCGGTGAACTGTACCATCTATGATCTTCAGTTGTAACCTAATTTTCCTCCCATCTTGACTCATAGATGAACCAATGTCATATGGGATCTTTGTCACCCTTGTATAGAGGGATATGTGCTGATTCGTGACCCATGTCGGAATCGTTGTCGCTATCTCCTCCAGGAGGTGGCGATGGTGGGGGTAGTGGTATGTTTTGCTTGTCTCGTTGTGCAGAGCTATTGTTGACGAAACTTTCATTCCTGTCGGTCATTTTGTTTGTCGTTTCTTCTCCGACAAGCAGTTGGTTCGGGTCGACTTCTCCTATCGATGTCCAACTGCACTAATTTGTCTGCAGGTCCAACTCTTTGTATTTTCCAAAGATGTGTTTGGTAGGGGGGTGGTCCTTCATGTATCGGGAAAAGTAAGTGGATACTTCGGTTGGAAGGGTACGCCTGAAGCGTGACCCAGTTTCCTTCCTCTGGTCGACGAATCACTAGATGATTATCATCATTTACCTCATCGTCTAGTCAGCTCCATATACCAAACTCACCAGCTCTTGGTCTTAGGTCTTCTTCGACAATGGCTTGTATCCTGGTACTCGGATTTGTTGGAGACAGAGGTCTTATCTCCTGGGGAACTTCTATTTGGAGAGCTTCATGCTGCTCTATCCACAAGTCTTCTTCCATGGGTGATGCTTCTTCATCCACACCTTCTTCATGTCGGTCATGACCTGACTCTGGCGGATTTATTTTCCTGATCTGTCACCCTAGTATTCATTCCTCTTTGTAGTGCTATAGCCCGTTCTCTTATTTCTTCCCTTCTTTTCAGCCTCTTCTCTCTCTCTATTTTCTGTAAATCCGCCGTACCTTTGTGTGTCATTGTTCTTTCGATTTCCTTTTTAGGTTGACTTTTCATTGCTGGTGATGGTATCTCCTTTTAGTCTACTATAATCCTCTTCACTTTACCCCAACATATGACCAGCTACCCCCCATAGCCTACCTGACGCTTTAGAAAGCTTGAATAGTTATGTTTACTTGCTTAATAAGTACTCCCACTCACTTTCGGCAATGAATTTCTCCCACTTTTTCTGTTTCTTCGCCCAATTAGAATTTGGTGGCGGTTCGTGCAGTGACAGACGAGGTTCTACAATATGACCCACTCCTTTTCCTATCAGGAATTTGAACAGTAGGGTCGGTAGGGACCACAGGAACTACTCGGTAAGGTCTGTATAGATTTTTTTCTAAATGGTTTCTATCAAAGTTCTTTCTTCTATGGCTTTCTCCTCGCAGAATTTGTCTGTGATCTTTTCAAACCACTCCGACAGGTTTGTTCGTCCCCCTCGAATCAATTTCTCTAGCGGCTCTTGGTCCTTAGTTGCTTCCAGCTTTTTCATCCAGAACTTTTTTTCAAAATCTAGGGTACCGATTCTACGAACTTCTCATGAGTTTCAGTGAAGAATTTCTCCTTCACCTGAGCAGTGGTTAATCTGTTTCTCCTTGCATAATTCTGCAAATAATTTGCTATTTTACGCTCCCACCAGTTCTTAATCTCCTATTCTGATATCATCTGCTTATAGTCATCTCAGATATGTACTACCGGCAACGAAACCAATGTTGTAATCTCACAGATCACAGAGGGTTACCAATAATACACATTGAATCATACAAACATAACAAACAAGAGATAAGAACATAGATGTAGAATAACAGATTATATGATATCATGAGGGTCCAAACATACACAGAACTGAACCAAGTTCTCAACTGGCTCAACATCATTATATATATGATTTACAAATAGTTACATATAACTACTTGTTGGTTCGGTCAACCGACACAACCTTATGCAGCCGACCTAATCTCTTAATCAGTCGGTTGTTTGACTAGTCAATTCACTGACTAGCTCCTCCAATAGGTTGTACGGGAAAATACACAGCTGAACAAGGCTTCCCAGCTCTTCAATCATCCCTTGTACCTTGATCTTCTCCAACAATCTAGAAGGATGTGTGGTCCTCTCCTTGTCTCCCTAAGGCAAATTTCTTTACCTTGCTCCTTCTACACAAACGAGTGTTGACCGGAGAGAATTTGCAAAGTTGAGGTTTCAATGGGCCATTTAGATGTTGTTTCTACAATATAGCTGAGGAAATGTCCGACCATATCTTCATCAATTGTGAGTTTTCTCAACATGTATGGGAGATGGTTCTTCTTGGCCTTTCTGTTATGGCTTCATCTCACAGCTCTGTAACATCACTTTTTCTCCTCCTCGCATGAAAGGATTCCAAGCTGCCAAAATCAAAATTCTGGTAATTTGGTCAAAATTATGAAGTGGAAAAAGCTATGGCAGGTAATTCTAAAACTCATATGGTGGTCTTTGTGGCTATCACGTAATGATTGGATATTCAATGGAAAGTGCTTGACACCTCAAAAAGTAGCTACTAATTCCAAATTGCATATATCAGAACTAGTTCATAATTTCTTTTCCCCATCTGATCTGCCAGCTAAAGTGTGTATATGGATGGGAAATTGTCCTCTAGTCAATCGAAAAATGAATACCTTCAAACCAATTTGCCCTCCAGCTTCGCGAATTCACTGCAATAAGACTAAATTCTTAAATCAGTGGACAAATTCTTCATGTGGATGTATTTTTTTCGATGGTGCGTCCAAGGGAAATCTCCGGTTAGCTGGAGATGGGGGGTTGATAATATCATCTGATCAGCTGACTGTAACTAGATTAATTTGGGGGCTTGGTAAAATGTCTAATAATCAAGCTGAGAGTTATAGTTTACTCAAGGTCTGTCAGTTGGCAAAGGAGGTCGATATTAAATCTATTCAAGTTTACTGGGACTTCAAACTCTTGATTAAAATGCTAAATTCAGATGGTCTTTTTAATAATTCAGCTCTGAACTTAATTCTGCAGAGAATCCGAATCACAATGAAGGACTTCGAGCAAGTTGAATTTTGTCACATTTTGAGAGATTTAAATGGAACGACGGATTCTTTGGCAAATATAGCATGTCTTTTGGCTCAAGGTCATCTTAGTCTTAATGGAGAAGCCAGTTCATTTAAGCCAATACCCTAAGTTTATCTGGGAGTTTCCTCTTGAAAGACATTGTTTATTCTTTGAAGGGATTGCAACAGTTTTTATGCTTGGATTGTAATTGGCTATATTGACAATGGCTCTTCTTGTCATGTATAATTTTCCTAAAAGTTAATAATAATAACACTACCCATTTTTGTTAAAAAAAACAGCAAAGGTCCTATAGATCAGACAGGTGTCAAATGATTGTTACCAGAAAAACAGAAACATATATCATATATACACAAAGTTAATAGTGGTTGGCCTACTTCTTAAGATTTAAATCCCATAGTCAAATTTAGGTCTGAAGATTTTCTCATGATTGTTTGTTTCTCCTATCAAAATTCTTCGGAAATAAAGATTGAGGGGAGAGAATACATTGTACACAATTGGTGCAATCATTTACATGGCTACAATTCAACTCAGAGCATAAAACAATCACATGGAAGCAGATACACACAACATAGTTAAAAGATGTAGTCATCTGTAGGGCTGCAATTCAACTCGGGGCACACAAGAATAAAATGGAAGCAGACAAAAAATAGTTAAATGAAGCAAAATTCACAGGGCGCAGTAAAGGAGAACCTAACTATAACTATTCCTTTTAAAATTCAAGCATTACATGCAAGCTTCAAGACTTTTCTGCTGCTACAAAAAATCTCCACCCTTCTTAAAATAAGAAAATGACCATGTTGGTGTAAGTCTCTTCCAATAGACTTCACAAGAGATAAATTATCTCACCTCAATACGTTCTCTGTATTATAAAGAACTGGGATGATTTTATATTGTTCATTGTCATTTAAGCTAAATGTATACATGAGGCCTGTATGATGTTAAGCAGTGTGATTTTCTATCATATTGGAGCTGGTCAGGTTTAGAAAAAAGAAGACGGCTGAAGAGTCATTCGGAGGGAAGATCTTTTCTATTTACTGGAGAATCGTTCGATGGTTAAAATGATGTTCTCGTGCTATTTCAAGAACTTGAAAAACAGAAATAAAGAAGATTATTGTTATATCTAGGCAGAGATGTTAAAAGACATTGCCTCTTGATTACACCGTCAGAGACACGATCAAGATTGCTGATGTGATTCCAACAACCAACATCGCGCTACGAATTTATGAAAAGTTAAGTGAGTCTGTAAAAATTGATTCACGAGGGATTATTTTGGAATGAATATCCTTGTCAATTTCAGGGTTTGGTTCATTCAATGTACAGATTCCCAGTAAGACCAAGTGAATTAGGTTATGGCGTTTGTATAAAATATGTGGTGTTCCTATACTCTTTATCTGACATATGGAGTTCAAAAAATTTTGTATAATCACATCACATGTTATTGAGGGTGAACTATAACCAACTTACAGCAGTCATATAAATTCTTCTGTATAGATTGAGATACATACATCGAATTTGAAACATTTCACATGATTCTAGTATTTATATTTTTATAGGAGTACATAAATTATTCAGTTGGAAGACCATCTCCCAAAGCTTATAAAAATAATCCAAGATTTCTAGAAAGACCAACATGAAAAATTTGGAGCACATGATCACCTAGTAGGGTCTCCACTGCATAATGCAATGATAAGGTAAATAGGTTTTAAAAAATTGGAATCAATGTCCATCCAATATTGCAGGAACCAATAGCAGTTAACTTACCACATGGGTCTGTTATCGTAGGGCGGTCAGCTGTTGTCTTATAAGTATAGGGTTTCATTTGGAAAACACTATCCACCGTGCTTCTTAGGGTTAAATGGTTAAAATGATGTATTAACGACTGGGAAAATAAATTACTACATCATATCACCTTTACCCCTGATATTGCCTCTTAAAAGTTCTGGGTCATAATTGAGGAAGAACAATAATAGGACATAGATACAGGGTAAATAAGAACCTGTTTGGATGTTGGCCTTCCTCGCAGAGCTTGTTTGGACGACTGCAGCAACATAAAACTAATGTGAAGGGGAAGCACCTAATATGTTTGCCAATAATCAGGGCCATATTGGCTAGAGAGTATGGTGCACCAAAGAGTATTGCAGTTTGAAACCTACCACATTGAATGTTGGTGTGAATCAGATCTACAGAAGCCTGCTTGATCAGATCGGATCGGATCTATGAGGGCGGTTGTGTCGTTTTCGAGGACCCTTTGAGTTGGACCGAGCCGTCCGTCGTCGGTGTATGGAGAAGGATGTGGAGGAATACAATCGTATGGCGTATGAAGAGTTCATGCCATAGAATACACCGTATAGATGCAATCAAATCATGTATGCATGCTGCATGTATGGGGTATGGAGCAGAGCCTGCACATGGCGTCGGTGGCTCTCGATATTCTACATGCACGAGGCTTTGCACCCTCTTAAAGGCTCTGCTACATCTAGAGTATTGTTCGCTGGAGAAAATTACTCAGATCCTTTGAGAGAATTTTCCCCATAAAATATTGTTTGCGGGAATCGATACCTGAATGCATTATATTGAAATGACCTTCATTACGCACATGCCTGAAATTTATCCTTGTATAATATATAAATAACTAGTGTTGGAATATCTGACTATCAACTTGATTCTATAGGGAGAGTCCACGATTATTCCATCCCACTAGCAATGAGAATCCACACACAATGGGAATCGTTAAAAATAGAAACATTGGTGTCACCATCTCAAGCTTGAGCAAAAGAATCATCATTGGCCTCCATTGGGACCACTAAATTTAATGCATGATCCTTATGATATCTATGATTTTGTTTCCTTTGCTTGTAGGCATTTTTCTTAATTAGGTAATTCAAAAGGATATGTGTATTCTTGTGGGGAAATATGCATCTAAAAGGAAGTTTTGTGTACTATAGAAATCGACCCTACCCAAAAACCTCGCATGCCAAGCTTATATTGTCTGAATACTAGGATCCCATGATACAAAATCCTTGTTTGTACTCAACAATACTAGGATCCTATGAGCATCCTCAAATTTCTTGGAAATACATTTTGGAGAAAGATATTGGCAGTAACCTAGAGAATCCTTGATAGGCTTCAACACTTTCTCATTAAATAAGGGTAGGGGAAACCAGGAATCCAAACTCATACATAGAGTAGATCCCACCATGAAGTGATAGAGTTGAAGTGTTCACTCTAGGGAATTTAAACTAATCATTACCCCTTTTATATCCAAGGTTAATTGTTAAGGACATAGTCCTTGGCATCCACATGCTCAAACATGAAGTAATAGTAACCATGAGGTAAGGGAGAGATGCAAACTTTACCTTTAGCTAAACTTGGCAAAGTGCATCTAACTCACAAATCTAGTTTTTTCATTGATGTATTTTCCTTGTTTAAGTAACCTACAAGTTCCCTTTGAGACAATTATCTCACCCCTTCCAAAATCTATTCGGTTAAGAATGAGATCATGTCTGTGTTTGTGACGTAAAGACACATTATCCAATCAAAATGTAGTGTATGTGATCCATGTGAAAAATTCTCTAGGTTGTCCTCCTTCACCCAATTGCCCATGCTCATCACCCGCGTCATTTAAAACTTAGTGAAACCTACTTTATTTGAAACCCTAAGCCACTTTATCTCCATTATATATGTGGTGTGTGTGTGTGTACAGACACGCAAGTATGCAAATACACACACTCACACACACACATATACACACTAGGATAAATCATTTCCCTCACCCTCCTACACTTAAGCATTGAGTGTGAGGAAGTTATTACCTAGCCAATGCCTTGTAGATTCCCCTTCTCTTTCCCAATTTCTTGGATGGAGGGTGATATTAACTGCTAACTACAATAGTGGTTGGTAATTTGGTAATATTCATTATCAAAATCAATTCCTTTGCAAAACATTAGATGGGTGGGAATGAGAATTTAGAATATTGGAGAGAAAAGGAAGAATAAACTTGGGAAGTCCCTAGCTTGATGTGGTAATATCCTCCCTCACTTTAGTACTAACCTCACTTAAAAAAGCATGTGTATTTTGTGGGTCTCCATTGCTTGTGGTTGTTATTTTTGTAATGCCTTCTTAAATCTAAGCTTTCCAATTAATGAAAGTGATACATTCCTCATTGAATTTGTTCTACATGAATATGAATATTATACACTGCTCTACTCTTTATTAGGTAGATGAGTGGCCCTCATGTGATTAGAGCATCATTACTTCCCAAATTTTAAGCATGTTTTTTTTGGCCTAAAAAATGGGACATGTTGTGTTTAGTGAATAGTTTATACAATTAAAAAATCTCCTTCCCTCCTCTCCTCTTTAATGTAGTTACTTTCTTTATTTTCAAGTGGGATTATATAATAATGCCATATAGAGCACCAAATAATAGGAGAAGTTGAATGAGGAAATAGATGCCGAACGCATGTCATTGGTTCCTACATATTTTAGCTAAGCATGTTTACCATGTTACAGTTTCCTTTCTTAAAAATCAATTTGAACGAAATGGGTTGTTGAAGTGTGTCGACTGTTTTTATTTAAGAGGCATATACCTTCACCCAACCTCCTGGGTGAAGATGTGCATTTGTAACAAATTCACATCTTCATTTGTGTGCCACTTGCCCAACATAGGTGTGTGACTAGTGGGTGGGTGAACATGTGCACTCGCAAGCAAAGTGTTATACTTTGATATGCTTGTTGAGCCTAAGTGTAAGTGGTTCCTTTTTCTATATACGTATCGAAGTGTACATCCTAAAGCTAGAAATTCAATTGAGTTTTAGTGAGTGTTTGATCATGCATTATTTTCCCCTTGTTAGTAACCCACAAATTTCTAAGAGGGATATGCTTATTGCATAACTTATGGATCTTTAAATAGCTCTAAAATGGCACCTACACATTCATTAAACTTGAAGGATCCATGAAACAAGATCAATAATGTGCCATTAAATTGTGTAAAGGAGGATATGTGTAGAGATATTTGTCAATGCTTCAATTTATATTTAAAATTTTGTAATATAATTATTAAAATCCTCATAGAGAAAAACAACAATCATAAGAAGTCCACATAACAAACATTGGCATTTACCTTAAAAATTCTTTACTTGGGAAACCAATCTCCAGAAATAACTTTATTACTTTGGTCATTCTGACCAAGTCAGTGAATTCATACAGCTTACAGTGGGTTGAATCGAGACTTTAAGTAGGCTTCATCATATGATATACCATGGGAGAGTATTATGGGCTTGTAAACTACCAACACTAAACCCATCAATAGCCTAACTACCCCTAATCGAGTAAATATTAACATAACTCCTCCCTTATAAACTTGATTAGGATAAACACCTACCCCCTACGAGGTTTATTAACTTGGTAAGCAACATGCCCCCCTTAATTCTATCACCTATGTCTATGTCTAAACCTTGTAATGTGAACTAGAAAATAATGTAGACATGCCTAAATGCGATCTTACAACCATATGCCCATTTGCATGCAATCAACTCCAATTCCACATAAAATACCTACCATTGCATGTCGTGGCATATAATGCTAGAACATATAATGGTTTCATTTCCCATATCACTTCTTGCTACAAATATAGTTATGCTTATACCTACATTGATAATGAATGTAATTCATTGTTCTCACTCTAATTTCTAGATTTCCCATCTATACTTTCATCATAAAAAAAATAAGAACATCGAAGCATAGTCATTGAGATCCAATCATTATCTATGGAACATATGGTTGGACAATGCATATGTCATCAACATCAAACAAACATAAACATTCTTGAATCACAAAAGGGAACCCTAAATTCAAGAATTTAACCTTAAAACAGCCCCACAAATAACATGCATTGCATTGAGACCATTGTTTCCAATTACTACACTTGTAGTATTCATGCAATGTACCATCAACATGTCAATTCACCACAGTCATAGTAGCGGTTAATTTTTTTTTTAAGAAATGCCATCTATGACATCCTTGGCTCAGCCAACATATTGGTACATGCTTGTCATTGTCTTACATATGTATGGACATCACAAACCCATCATTGCATAACTGACTTATACAATCTTCTTGTTACAGACCCAAACAACTTATGTTGGATATCTAATAGCCTTTCTTAATTCCTCACAAATATTTTCATGGTTAATCCATGCTAAAGTATATCCACTCAACATCTCCCATGACCTCAAACAAAGCAATTGTTATTTCTTATGTCCTTTGATGGCGGATATCTATGCAGCACTCTCCATACATACATGCATACATATATATGTATGTATGTATGTATGTATGTATGTATCTAAATAAATATGTATATGTGTGTGTGTGTATGCATATATGTATATGTATATGCATATATATGTATATGTATATGCATATATATGTATATGTATATGTACATGTACATGTATATGTATATAATATGTATATGCATATATGTATATATATATATATGTACATGTACATGTAATATGTATATGCATATATGTATATATGTTTATGTACATGTACATGTACATGTATACATATATGCATATACATATTACATGTTAGTGATGAACATGAGCGATAGTTGGTGATGGCGACTGGCGGCAGTGGGTATGCAGTATAAGGTTTGTACCTGCAGGTGGTACACACTCACCACTCAATGATGGGATCTCGAGGCACTATCGTTTTCAGGTGATTAACGGTGGGATCCTTTTCCTTCACAACTTGAGGTAGGTTGATGTGTTTTTTTTCTTGGTCTTTTTCTCTTTGATGCTGCACAACCCTAGTTTGTGGTTGTTTTTACTAAGGGTTTTTACCAGAGCTGCTTTTACCCGTTTACCATGGCTGACGGGGACTTGGTTGATTACTCGAGCAACCACATGGAGGAAGGAATTTTCTGCTAGGGGCCAAGTGGTGGGATTTCAAACACTGAGGTGGATTTTCCTAGCCCTGGAGTGGAGGGTCTTACCCTACCTTCCCTTTTTCCAGTATCTTCGGAGACGATTTTCTCATCAGCGGATCTCTTGCCTTCATCGTCGTTCAGCAACCCGTTGGGGGGTGTTTCTCCACTTGCCAGAGTTTGTTTTGATTTTTTAGGGCCTGTTAACTCTGTGGGTGAGGATTTTCTGGAATTCGACTCGTACATTGCGTTCGGGAGCCCAGGGGATGGAGGGCTGGTGGGGAACATGAATGGTGCACCTTTGAGACCCTCCTCGTTGTTGAATACTGCTTGTGGGATTTTGGACACCGGGGTGCCTAGATCCTATGCTAGGAGGGTTGAATCAGCCATTTTCTCTTGTGTGGCTGTGGGCTCGGGCATTGACGCGAAAGAGGGCAATGGGGGAAAGAAGAAGCATTGTGCCAGGAGAAAGAAACCCTTTGTTAAAAAATTTCATCATGAATACAACTATGCTTTGGGAGAGGATGTGGGATGGGATATGATTATGCAGATGGTAAATTGCTCACTAGTTGGGAAGATCGTTGGCAAACAGTTGTCCTTGAAAAGGGTCTCGAAGTGGGTGGAGGATTGTTGGAAGGAGGCTCTGGAGGAGATCCCGGTGGTAGTGGGATTGACTCGTGGCTGGTTTGGTTTTGATTTTCAAAGGCAGGAACAGGATCAGTGGGTTCTTAGTAGGAATTGATCGATGTATCATTCACCAGTTTTATTCAAGCCCTGGCATCCCCAGTTTGATGCAAACCGTGAAAGAGTGGATTCGGTGCCCATATGGGTTCGGCTTCCAGGTCTTCCAATGCACTACTGGTCCGAGGAACATTTTCGCAGCATCAAGAATATTTTGGGAACCTTTATGGAGGCAAACATGTCTTTTAAGGAAACTAATATTCTTAGGGTTGCACGCATCCTGGTTAATATAAATATCAGACAGGGCCTAGCTGAAGATATGATGCTGACTTGGGGGAACTTTCAAATTAAACAGTTGCTTGATTATGAGAACGTGCCCTTTCGTTGTAGGCAATGTCATGTTTATGGACACCCTACATCGGAATGTGATTTGTCAGTTTGTACCATCAATGGTCGTAGTCGGCAGCATGGGAAAAGAAGACAAGGGGCGAGGGGAGGGGTCTCGGCTCCGTCATCCCCACCACATGCAGCAGGGGTTGTGGATTTGGTGGTTGATATTCCTGGAGATGTGGAGGAATAGATGGTCTTGGTACCGGTTGTATTGGTCGACGACCCAGTTCTGGAACCTGTATTGCCAGACATTATGTCACCGGGTATCTCTTCTTTACCCCTGACCCCATCTGTAAATTTATTTACCAACTGTTTAAATTTTTCGGGTATGGATTGGGTGGAAAATATTAAAACTTGACCATAAATACACAAACTTTGGTGGTTTCTCCCCCCATCTCTGTTATTCTGTCACATGATTCCCCCTTGAATTTGGGCCCTGTCTTGTCTGAGGTGGAGGTTAAATCTCCCCCTTCCCCCTCGGAATCGTCGGAGTCGGGTTACTTCCTCTATTTGAGCACCAAAGGGAGCACTGGGGGCATAGGTTTTTCTCCCCTGAGGCCTCCAGAGGGAGAGGTAAGATATCACATATGGCTAAAGCACAATCCTGAGCCAGAAAGGATGTGTTAGAAGGAAAACAACATTCCATTGAAAGGGCACTTAAAGCGGTGGATTCCCGGAAGAAGGGTCGTAGATGAAAATTATGTCTCTAAACTGTCGGGGTCTTGCTGGTCCCCAAAAAAGATTAGCTCTGCGAAGGGTGATTGAACTTGAACACCCTGATATTGTGATGTTGCAAGAAACTTTAGATATTGGCGAAGTTGTTAAATGTAGGTTGGAAAGTTGGTTTCCTGTCTAGGGTTTTGAGACCTTGGATGTTCGTGGTCGGTCGGGGGGGGGGGTTGGCTATTGGTTGGAACTCTGGAAGGGTTAAGGTTCTGAACATATTGGGATTGGAATCTATTTTGGGTCTGTCGGTACAGGATCTGGGTCTTGTGGAATGTTTTACGGTGGTAAACATTTATGGACCATATTTGAATAGAATCCCCTTCTGGGATAACATATTCAAGATTCTATTCAAAATTTCTCTTCTAAATGGTGACATGATGATCTTGGGTGGTGATTTTAATTTTTCTTTAGGGCAGTTTGAAGTTTGGGGTCCCCATGCCCGTGCAGATACCCTGGCTGAATATTTCAATCAGAGATTGGTGGAAAAAAATTGGCTAGATATTGAACCGGTTAAGCTAAAACCTACCTGGAGAAACAATCGGTGTGGGGAAGGGAGGGTGGCTAAGAGACTTGACAGATTTTTGGTTTCTGAGAGGGTGGTGGACAGACACCAATTTATCAGGAAGTGGGTAGGTAGTGGTGGACACTCAGATCACTTCCCTATTTTCCTTGAACTCAAAAATGGGCCTATTAAACCACCTAGCCCATTGAAATTCAATAAGACCTGGTTAAAAGATCCTTCTTTTAAAAATTTGGTTTCTGCCTTATGGGTTCTTACTGATCCAAACAGTAGGTCTTCGGCAGCTTTTTAGTTCACTGCGAATATACTCAAGTTAAAAGATGTTGTAAAAACTTGGGCTTTTGATAAAAGAAGAAGGGAGGAGAGTGAATTAAAACATATTGAAATTGAATTAGTGGGGATTTATGAAAGAGATGGTGGGGGTATCCTCACTCTTCCGAATAAGGAACTATTATTAAGGTTGGAAGGGAGAAGGGGCATACTACTACTGGAAAGGGAGGAGACATGGTGGCTCAAAAGTAGGGTGATTTGGTTGGAATGTGGGGATTAGAATACTAATTTTTTCCATGCATATACCTTGGGGAGGAAAGCCCTAAATATTGTTTGTAAGTTGATTGATGGCTCTGGTATTTGTCATGATACCTTTGAATGGATGGCCAACATCGGGGTGGAACATTTCTAGACCATCTACAAAGATTTGGTTCGGGCTTCCATTGTAGAAATCATTCGAGTTGCAAAATTTTTCCCTATATTTGTGGAGGAAGAAGACAACTTGGCACTGACAGAGGAAGTTACTAAAGAAGAGCTAAAAGCGGTCCTTTAAAGCTTTCAGAAGGATAAAATCTTGGAGCCTGATGGGTGGTTAATTGAATTTTTCCAGGGACTATATGAGATATTGGGTGCTAATTTACTAAAGGTTGTTGAAGACTCTCGGGTGTCAGGAAGGGTCCCAGCTAGTTTTAATTCAACCTTTATCGCTTTGATTCCTAAGGTTGACAATCCTATTTCACTAGATGACTTTAGGCCTATATCCCTCTGCAACTATATCTACAAGGTCATTTCGAAGGTGATTTCCCATAGGTTGAAATGGATCTTGTCAGAACACATTACTGAGAAACAATTTGGTTTCCTGGAGGGTAGACAGATTCATGAAGCCATTGGGGTTGCTCAAGAAGGATTGCATAGTATGAAGAATAAAAATTTAAAAGGGGCAATCCTTAAGATTGACTTGTCCAAAGCGTATGACAAGGTAAGTTGGTTATATATTCACATGTTACTGACTCATCTTGGTTTTGGTATTGCTTTTATCAGGTGGATCATGAGATGTATTCCTACGGTCTCTTTCTCAGTTCCGATAAATGGTGTAGCTTCCCCTTTTTCATGCTGAAAGAGGACTACAACAGGGATTCCCACTGTCTCCCCTGCTATTTTTACTAGTGGTGGAGGGTCTGAGCAGGTCTCTTGGGAATGCTAAACATATCGGTACTCTGAAGGGAATTTAGGTATCCAATAGGTTGTATATCACCCATCTGCTATTTGTAGATGATATACTTATCTTTTGTTTTGGATTGGTTAGAGAAGCACTGGTTATTACTGAGATTTTGGAACTGTTTTCAAAAGCCACGGGAATGGAGATCAATATGGAGAAATTAACTCTGTCAACCCATTTGCTGGTGGATGTTGAGATACAGATGTTTTCTGGGATCCTCCCATACAAGCTGGAATTTTTTGAGGATGGTCTGAAATATTTGGGGTTTGTTTTAAAACCAAATTCATACCAAAAGAAGGACTAGAATTAGCTCCTTTAAAAGATGGAAAAGCGTCTCAAACTTTGGTGCCATAAATGGCTTTTCAGGGCTGGCAGATTAGTGCTGGTTAAATCAGTTCTGGAAGCTATACATGTCTATTGGATGAAACTGTCCTGGATTCCAATGGGCATCTTGGAAGCAGCGCACACACTGTATTTTCATTTTCTGTGGAGTGGGAACCTAGAAGCTTATGTTAGACCCTGGGTCAAATGGGAATGAATTGCAATTCCAACAAATTTGGGGGGATGGGGTCTTAAGAACGTCTTTTTATTTGCAAAAGCATTGGCTGCGAAGGGGGGTTGGAGAATCATAAAGACGAATGTCCTGTGGTAGAAGGTTATAGTGCAGAAATATATAGCCCCACTCTTGGTGGAGGAGTGGACCAGGAATCCAAACAAATCTCACTCAGGAGGCTTGATTATGCGGAAAGCAATGGTCAAATCCTTTGCGGTAATCGAATCGAGCCTGGCTTGGTAGGTCACTTTGAGTTCCTTGCCATGCCTTTCAAATTGACAAATTCTCCTGCCACATTTCAATCATGCATGAATAATATCTTCCACAAGAAACTTCGTAAGTTTGTTATAGTTTTCTTTGATGATATTCTTATTTACAATTAGACATGGAATGAACACTTGCATCGTCTATAAGTTGTATTGAGAATTATGCATGACCATTCTTTATTTGCTAAGTAGTGAAAATGTGAGTTTGGTTTGACAAAACTTTTGTATCTTGGGCACATCAATGGTCAAAATGGTGTGAAGATGCACTTGCAGAAAACAAAATCCATTATTAAATGGCCATGTCCCAAAAATATCATCGAATTGAGGGGATTCATTGGGCTTTGTAGCTACTATAGGAAATTTATGAAGGGGTTATCCCAACTCACTTCACCTCTCACTTATTTGAAAAATAAATATGCTTTCCAATGGCATGAAGAGGCTGAAATAGATTTCCCAATAATGAAATAGGTAATGAGTAGTTTTCCCATTCTTGCATTACCTGATTTTTCTAAACCATTTGTCTTGGAGTGTGATGTATCAGGGGAGGGAATTAGAGAAGTCCTAAAGCAAGGAAAACACCCAACAACTTTTGAGAGTAGGAGGCTTCAACCACATGAGAAGCTTTACTCTATTTATGACAAAGAAATGCTAGCCATCATGCATGCTTTGATCAAGTTCAGAAAATACTTGGTGGGGAACAAGTTTGGGGTCAAGACTGACCATAATAGCCTAAGATACTTCCTCACTCAAAAGCATATAAATGAAAGGCAACAAAAGTGGGTGAAGAAGGTTCAAGCATTTGATTTTGATATCGAATATGTAAAAGGAAAGAGTATTAGGGTAGCAAATGCCTTATCTAGAAGACCCTCTATCTCTCTAATGGATGTTGCAGAAGATTGGAAAGCTATATTAGAAGTAGATTATGCCAAGGATAAGTTTGCTTGTGAACTTTTTGATGGGACTAACCATGATGATAGGTATAAGGTGTTGGATGGAATCATCTACTACAAAAATTGAATCTATTGGTCCCTGGTTCGAGCTTTAAGCAATTTTTTTTTTTTTAATCACAAAAACGGCTATATTTTTTTTCTTTAAAGCAAAAAGTTTTGAAGAGTGCTCATGATTCTCCTTTAACATGACACCCTGGTTTCTTCAAAACATATAAAATGTTGAGAGAAAGATTTTCTTGGAAAGGGTTGAAGAGTGATGTTTTGAAATATGTGAATGAATGCACTAACATGACAGCAAAACAAAGTAGAGTACAATCATCCAACTGGTCTCTTGCATCCCTTTCCTATACCAGAACAAAAATGGGAAATCATTTCCATGGATTTCACCACTAGTTTACCCAAAGTGCTTGGTAAGGATTGCATATTTGTAGTGGTGGATATAATCACTAAATTTGCTCATTTCTTTCATATTACTACATCCTTTACTGCTTCATAAGTGGTTGGGCTATTCTTTAAGGAAGTTTTCATATTGCATGGGCTTCTCAAGAGCACTGCTAGTGAGAGAGATATCATATTTTTTAGTGCATTTTGGAAAGAAATCTTCAAAATGGTGCAAACAAAATTGACTCCTATCACATGCTATCATCCACAAACTTATGGACAAACAGAGAGGGTGAATCAATGGTTGGAAGGCTATTTGAGAAACTATGTTAGTGGGCAGAAAAAAGCATGGATCAACTGGTTACATTTGGGTGATTTTTGCTATAATACTACTTTTCATACGTCCATTGGCATGTCTCCTTTCAAAGCACTTTATGGTTACGATGCATCCACTTCTATTGACCGCATATTTGGTGATAGTAGAGCTCCAAAATCTAAGTATTGGATTGAAGAAAGTCAAGAGATTTTGAAGGTTTTGAAAGATAACTTGCAGGTTGCCCAAAGCAAACAAAAACAATATGGAGATCAACATAGAGTGGAGATACATTTCCAAGTGAATGACTTGGTTTATTTGAGGTTGCAACCCTACAAACAAACCTCCTTAAAAGGAAAAGGTTTGGAAAAGATCAAACCAAAGGTTTTATGGTCCCTACAAAGCGGTTTGAAAAGTTAGAGAAGTGGCCTCTGAATTGGAATTTCTTGAAGGAAGTAAAATCCATAATGTATTTCATGTTTCATTTCTTAAAAAGGTGATAGGGAAACATATTTAAGTTTTAGAAACATGAACTTCATTGGATGATGAAGGACAATTCATTCTCATTCTAGAAAAAATAGTGAAGACAAGGGAAAGAAAGCTAAGGAGCAGAACCATAAAGGAATACTCGGTACAATGGAAGGGTTTGCCTAGTGAGAAAGCCACTTGGGAAGATGAACAAATTTTGCAGCATCCAAACTCGACATTGCTTGAGGACAAGCAATCTTGGGCGGGGAGGACTGTCATGTCCCGATCCAGATAAGACTACTTACAGACAATGTTACTAGTTCCCTAGGTTGAGGTGGAGGCATAAATTTTGTAATAAGGGAGCTATAGGACCTAAAAGGACCTTAGTTTACCATATTCACATTAAAATGGATCAGATAAATAATAAATGTTAAGAAAAATAAGGTGGCATTGGTTCATGGAGACAGATGGAAGCTTGTGGAGTCTTTGGGTGACTAGACTCCCCCACACACTTGGCATGACCTTCATCCAAATTTGAACCCATGGGGAATGTAATGTTCTTGGAGGGTGATGTGGTGTCATAGAGCCTATCATGAGACAAATAATTCCAATTAGGAGAGGAGAGTAATTCTATGGAAAAGGAAGAGACTAAGAAGACAATGCATGCCATTTTAAAGGAGATTCCATGCACTCTATGACAACAAACGATGAAAGATTTTATGACAAATATGACAAATTCAGACCTTGTTGCAGACCTATGACAAATATGACATGACATGGATAAAAATGTCCACCAATAGGGCGCAATTGGGAGTTAGAGGTAACCATTCGAATTGGGGAAAGAACATGAACATGAAGAAGGAGACAAGCATCATAGGAGTCACTAAACCACTAAGTTGAGTTGTAGGAAGCCTGTGGAGGGAAATTATAACTTAGGAGGCCTCATGAAGTTAATAAAAGGATTTATTGAGGAAAGAGAATGGATTTTGATCATTTCTTAATTGGCCTTTGGCATTTTGGATATCTTTTGCTTGTCCATTGCATTGTGAGTGTTTACTCTCCCTACTTGAACCAATTTCAAGGGAGTTGGATTCCTTTCCAAGTTGGTTGATGGAGAGGCCATTTGGGCCTATAATTGGATCTGAATTAAGGTGTTTAATTTGCAATTTGAAGGTTCATACATCTTGAGTTCTCATCTGCCTCCCTCTTCTCTCATTCCTACTTCACTATTCCCCCATACTCTCATGTGATGATGCACTTGTTGGAGTGGTGCTTGCACTTTTCTGAGTGTATTTGATGCCCAAGATTGGGTATATGATGTATGGATATGTACTCTTATATACATATTCACTGTAGCTCGAAATATAAGTAATCCATATGTGAAAAACTTGCATTTTCATGCGATTAAACCACTAGTTTTCATGTATTTGGCTTCCATCTTGAAGGGGTTGTGTATCATATTTGTGTGAAGGAATTTCTTTGATGTTTAATGTTGTTGGGGTAGAAATGTGTATGTTGTATATGGTCTCTATATTTCATGTCATTATCTGAACTATCCACTTGACTTTTCATTTGTCAAAATCGAGCTAGTACTGCAATTTTCCCTTAAGCAATTTCCATGAAAGTTGTCATATGAATGTTGCACATTATAACCAGTTTGCAGAGATAATAACCATGATTAATGACAAACCTTGATGTCTTATATTCATCCCCATATTTTTTTTTGAAATTTGGGAGGCTCGTACTTGATTTGGGAAGCCAATTTGGTCTCCACCCCTGGGGGGAGTTGACCTCAATTTCCTAGGAAATTTGTACTTTCTCCCATCAACCCCAAACCAATTTGCGGAAGCTTAAATTCAGATGAAAAGTGTTTAGAGGTCATATTGGGATGTACTAAGACTCAACATACCATTGCATTTCAAATTCAAGACCATTTGGAGTCAGTTGGAACCCCTATAGTCATGACTAGTTAAGCTCGAATTTGCCCAAATTGCACTTTTCTCTCAAGGGAGAAATAAGTAATCCCTCAAAGGATGAGGCTAAAAGACAAATTCAGTGACCCAACATGTTGAAAATTTTGCCTTTGCATTAAGTTCATGCTTCCTCTTCTCTTCACTATTCAAATTTCTCATTGCCACCCATTCAATGTTTTGTAAAGGAATTATATTTGAGGATGAATATTAAAGATTAAAACATTGGTTGAAATCGAAGAGTATACATATATACATACATATCAACATGTTGTCTTGAAATCCTATAAACATATGAAAAACAACATTTTTAATTGTTGTGTATTGTACTTGCTCCAAGTTTTTAAGGGTTTTGAACCCAAATGCGGCCTTCAAGAAAACACATAAATTTAGTGGATCAATCAAATTTGGATGGATTTATTTTTTCAATTCAAACAAGAAATTGCTGGGAAGGTGCTTGCATCATTATTGTTATTTGGTTGGTATTGTGTTTTTGCCATTTTTTAGAGTAAAGGAAAGATGCCACTACTCTTGATTGTAGTTTAATGGCAACACTCGCCCTTGTTTGTCAAGCACAAAATTCATGACTACCCATCAAGCACAATATTCACGAATGCTCATCAAACACAAAGCACATGTTGTTTATAGATTTTAATTGCCCTTTAATTTACATTAATACAAATTTATAGAGTGCCAATTTTATAGTGGATTGTTTTTTTAATTGAATACATTTTGTGCAATAATGCAAGTGAAACGACACATTTCGTTATGTGAATGGAGAGGAAAAGCTCAAAAATACAGTGCAACGATGATAGTAGATAACACTTGATGATATTCATAGAAAATGTGAAAAACAAGCGAGGAAAAGGTAATCCCCTAGACGATGAGGTTTAGAGACAGATGCCGTGACCCAACATTTAAAAAACATTGCAATTGCTTCAAGTTTGTGCTTCTTTCTCTCCAATATTCTAACTTTTTATTCCCACCCATCCAATGGTTCACAAAGGAATTAAACTTGATGATGAATATTAAATATTAACACATTGATTGAAACTGAAGAGTATATGCACATACATATATGTGCGTATGTATACTCTTCAATTTCAATCAATATGCTAATCTTTAATATTCATCATACATAGATACATATTTATGTATGTATGTAGACGTACTCTTCAATTTCTATCAATGTGCTAATCTTTAATATTCATCATCAAAATTAATTCCTTTGCGAAACATTGGATGAGTGGTAATGAGAAGTTAGAATATTGGAGAGTAAAGGAAGCACCGGCTTGAAGAAAAGGAAAAAATTTCAACATATTGCATCACTGCATCTGTCTCTTAGCCTCATCCTTTAGGGGATTACATATTTCTCCCTCGTTTTATAGGTAAAATGGTTTCTTAGAAAGGCTTATATAGTCTACTTAAAACAATGGTTTTATATTAATATAATTTGAAACTGCGAATTTTTTTCGAGGAAAAAAAGGTCTTTAAACAATGTGAGTTTTGTGTTTGATAAATGTCATAAATTTTATGCTTCATAAACAAGGTTAAATGTGTCGCCACTAAAGCACAAACCATAGTGATGACATCTTTACTTTACTCTTAATAATGACAAAAACACAATATCAACTAAAAATGATAATGATATAAGCACATTCCCTAACATTTTCTTGTTCAAATAAGTCAATAAAAATTGTACCATGTAAATATGCCACACAATTTTTTTTTACTATATGTAGAAACTCCAGCCACTGTACAACTACTTCACTTGGGTCAAAACCATGGAAGGTTTTCTATGGGCCAGGTCCAACCTTGATGTAGGAGAGGACACCCCAATGGAAGTAAATTGTCACCGTAGTTGTATGACGCCTTATCAGACCATCAAATTCCACCCCACAGAGATTTGAACCTGAACTTCCATCAAATCAACCTTAGTCTCCACAATTAGACCCACTTATCATACCATCAAATTCCACGCCACATAGATTCGAACCTAAACTTCAATCAAGTCGACTTTAATCTCCACAACTCGACCCAATCATCAACCCAAATATACCACACAATTTATTCCAAAAGATGCTATTCCATGGAATCGTCATTCCCTCTCGCTACCATGAATTATTATGAGGTATGCATGTAAACTAGTTCAATATTCCCATAGCGTAGAATACTATCAATGGGCAAATAAAAAATTAAAATAATGAAGAATACGTGAAAGAGGATCCTAATCCCATTTTCACCCTTACCTATCATCCATCGCTGACGTCATGCGGAAACTTGACACCAACAAGTTACAACCCTTCAGGACGGCACATGCGAAGAATGCGCTGACGTGTCTGTCGCGTAAGAGCGTGGCATCTAGACGTTGGACTGTGTATGCGAAACTCGCCGCTGATTGGCTGGACCACGTACACCTAGCCTAAAAACATCGGGCGACTTTATAATAAAAGAAAAAGCAATTCTATATATGCAGTAGGGGATGGAACTGTAAGACATATTCTACCCGCATATATAGATTGTCGAAGTGAAGTTGGATCTAGGGTTTTACAGAAACAGTCATGGCGATTCTACGCTGGGTTTCCTTTGCATTGATCTTGTTTTCGGTGGTCAGTCTGTGTAAATCAGAAGCTGAAGATGGAGGAGAAGCAGTTCTCACACTCGATGCTCAAAATTTCTCAGAGGCCCTTGCGAGCCATCCATTCATTGTAGTCGAATTCTATGCCCCATGGTATGCATTTCTATCCCTCCGAGTGGGTTTTTGGATTAAGTTTTGTTTGTCGGATTTTTCTCCCATAGTCTAGCCTCGAATATTTGATATGCATTAATAATTTCGAGTTTTAATGCTTACATCTAGATGCCACTACAACGGTTTTATTTTTTCGTCTTTTTCAGTTTTTTCTTTTTCTTTCAAACCTACTATTTGTAACAAGTAATGCAAGGATGCGGAAGTTAATTTTATGTAACTTGTGCCCAGATTAATCTATCGAGGGTCCTAAATCATGCCGAATTAGGAATTAATCTGCAGTTGGCTGGAATCACTATAATTTCATTGGCTTATTTTCTATTTTAGTTTAAAAACTAGTGTCCACCAGTAGCCAAGCTGGCTAATGGGACCGTAAAAAGTACAAGGATGAGTGGACACTGGAAGAGCTAAAGCATATTCCAGAGAAATGATAAAAAAAGAATTGAGACATACTCACTGCCTAAAACAAGTAGAAAAAAGCTAGAAAAGGCTAAGAGAAGAAAATAAGCCTTTGAAGAGATATAGTCAAGCGAGTAGGAAGTATAGAAGAACAAAATTGGCAAGGATCCACGGTAACCATAGAAGAAACCCCAAACCAAAATGCTGTCGCCCTACGGCTCTCTCGACATTGGAAACCAGGTGTGAAGTCTTTGAGTGTGTGCTCTCTGACCGATCTTGTACGGGGGATCTGGTCAGGAGGCTTTTTTTGACAGGAATGGTCTAGAGTCTCATTGTAATAGGTAAGGAGTTTCGATCTAGCGGTATGGAAAGACCCGACCCTGACAGTATTATGGGGGATGTGAATTATGTGACGAAGGAATAGGGCGATGCATCTATTGTAAATGAACACAAGATTATAGGAAGTCAACTCAAACCTATCGCGTATGATTCTATGAATTGATCAGTAAGTGGTGGCTCCAATGTCTCTCTGATCTCTTGTATGTGTAGGGATATGGGAGGAGACTGGCCAGAGAAATGCTTAATAAGTTTATTCTCAACAACGTGTCTATAAGTTTAATTGCTGCAATTCGTCATATCTCATAACATAGTTATACTTGATTATGTTGAAATATAAGTTGGGCAGACAATTTCCTTCGTCTTTTTAGTTTATGAGCCTATTGGAGCCCCCTTTATTGGATTCTAAACAATCCTCACGGTTAATTTGTCAAATGTTTCTTAGTACAGTACACATGCTAAATTAACTTAGGCAAGCTCTCTATGGAGGGTTTATGTGATCTCTGACGCTGTAAAGAGAAGCTTACTCGGGTGCAAAAGTGTTTTTTAAGTAGAGATTATGCTCAGCTTCCACATTAAAATATATTTTAGCAATATTTGATTTTCTGTGATCTTCATTGACAAAGTCAGCCATTTGGTCATGTACCAGCAACCCTCAACCACTGGGGATTCCACATTGAAATAATTTCTGTCAATAATGGATGTGATGCTTGAAATAATTTCTGACATAGATAGCAATGGAACGCCTTACTACAAAAAGTTATAGCTATCGGATTTATTGCTCCATTATTCAGCCATTTATTTGCAAATAGATATTTCTTTGAAGAGTGCTTACTATTAGAGCTCAAGAAGATTCGAGAGTTCTTGGTTCTCCATAGTGAAATAACCTACAAAGTGCAATCTATCTCTGCCGAGTGCTCAAATATACACCCATCTAAATAGCGGCATGCACATGAATTCACTACATAGGGAGTGTGGTTCCCACGCTCTGGGGATGGTGAAACTCAATGAGAAATGTTTCTCTATGCCCCCAAAGAGTGCAACTCGGCAAAATGCAGTGCAAAACGTTTCTCATGAAATGAGAGATGTTTCCCATGTGTGGGGGATGACTGGATGCAACTCTTAAAATTCGACTTAAAAAAATTGGAGTAAGAAAAATGAAAAGCCTGAAACCTAAATTACTAAGTTTCCAGGAAACTTGGGAACTTGGGTACAGGGACAGGTGTGGGTATGTGGATGTCACTTTTTGAAACAGGGGACTTGGGTACGTCATGGGTACTATATATATATATTTAAAATTTTTATAATTATAAAATTTTAGATTATAATACATATGAAATTTAAATAATTTTCACTGTACATATATATTCATGTGCATCCATATGAATCCAAAGTTCAAAGTTCAAACCATTATACAAAAATATGCAAAGTTTCTCATGTATATAGCAAGGGTGCATACAACTAAAAAAACATCAAGTGCAATCCGTATTTGACACAAAATACATAAATAAAATGGCCTATAGAGTCCAAAAAACTTCATGCTACAATAAATAATTACATATCAAAATCCTTGTTAATGATGGGATCCTATTCATCAATAGCACCTTGTGCCCCCTTCTCTAGGCTCAAGCCCTTGCCTCTACCTTGAATCTCAAAGTTGTTCCTCCAAGGACATTAGTCAAAACCCTGCAGTTTTGATGAAACCTCCTAATCCAAGTGTTAAACTAAGGTAGAAAAAGCTTCCCATGCTTAATGAGTTATTTTGCTTGAGTGAAGGGTACATTTTTGTTAAGGTCATGAGAGAGGAGTTCAACAGTAAGCACTACCAACATCAAAGTACATGGGTACATTTTTGTTAAGGTCATGAGAGAGGAGTTCAACAGTAAGCACTACCAACATCAAAGTACATAGTGAGGTTGACGTGCTTGATTAAATGCCAATCCCATACCTTCATACATTATAGAATCCAATGGAAACGTTGCAATCCTAAAATCCTGAAAACTGCTAAGTTTGTTGAATTCTAAATGGGATCTAAAATTCTACTTTTTGCATATGAAGTTGAATGAGGTTGGAACCACTCAAACATCTCGAAACAATTAATGGTAATGTTAAAAATTTAAGTGAAAGTGACATTCTCACTTTTACTTTAGGAATTTAATATTACTGATTTTGTCGCTTATACAAGACTGTCTGGGCTTGTACCAACTGGTCCCTAGGTGTCCCCAAAACATGGGTATCCCATACAAAACCGGTCCCTAGGCATCCCCAGGCATCCCGACAATAGGGGTACCTTGTCCCCTCTGGAATCAACGTCCACTGAATCCGTGAGAAACTTCTTGGGTACATTGGCCAAGTTTCGGGTGTGACAGGGTACGTGGGTATGGGTATGTGTACCCTACCCCTGGCTACAAGTACCCATGCTACTTAGGTAAATTATATAACCCAAGTTGCCTTGTTTTATCAAAATTTCCAAATGGTAATTGATGAAAATACACTTAGATGTATCAATTTTCTTTTCATATCTTTATTTTTATTTTATGATTTTGAAGATGGGGTCCTTTATGCAAGGGATCTCAATATCCCTCGTGATGCTTCCTAAAATTTGGGGGGTCTCCATTGGTTCCTTGGATGTGGATTGCATCCCTACATTCCAAAAACTTGGTGGGATATCTATACATGTTCTATTTAAGTATCATGCTTGCATTGCTCCCTTAGGCTTGGGCGTTGATGATTGAGATCAACAATGTAGATTTTATGATTTGAGGTGCTATGTAGCGATCTTTTTTATTCTATTTCTTGGTTTTTTCTTCTAAGAAGAGCGCCTCATGGATTTGAGGGACGGGCTCACTGTTAGGCCCCATTACACACTGCCATTGGGTGCACACTCTTCGTATTCCCTTGTGCTAGTTTAGGCCCCAGGATAGGTTCTCATAGGTTTACGGTGGAGACATTTCACTAGATTGATGGATTTGACAAGATTTGTCAAGTGTGCCATCTTCAAGAGGTTAAGATTGAGTAGGCTCTCATAGATTTAGGGTGGAGACATACCAACAAGATTGATGGATCTAACAAGATTTTTCAAGTGTGCCATCTTCAAGAGGTTAAGATTAAGGAGCATTTCATTTTTTGTTGCCTTATTTACTATGAGATTTGAGAGTGGTTCCATTGTCTCTTTAGGGAGCTTCAAACTCTGTCCACTTTCTTTAGGTATCTTGACTAGAGATATCTGGCCTTAAACTTGCAAGAGGTTCTCCAGCTTTGCTCCTTCATCCTCTAGCCATATCCACATACTAGACCAACTTCCACTCAGCGGATCACTTCCTTTTTTATGGCCCTTCCATCTGCCAAGGGGCACCTAGAGAAAAATTGATAGTGATACTGTTTCCAACCCAATTGACTTTAAAATTGAAGGACATGGGAGTGGGCTTTGATCCACTTATGCATGCATGGTCTTGAGATCATTTAATACAATCTTTCTAGGTGCAACCACATGTTTGAGGACTACCTCAAGGTGTCTCCATGGTTTTAAGAAGAGCCCTCACGGGAATTGAACCTTTCCCACTGGTGAAAAACAATAATATGCAATTTCTATACATGCCGTTCTTAAGAATCATGCTTGCATTGCTCCCTTAGGCTTTGTGTGTTGATGAATGAACTCAGCATGTAGGTTTTTAGATTTAGACATTCTGTGTAGCTATAATTTTTTGTTGGTTTTTCTTTTTCTTGTTTTTTTCTCTAAATCAGTTTAATCATAACCGTTTCTGTTTTTAAGTGAATATATTGTTTCTTCAGGAAAAATGGGAAATTTTAATTAATGTAGAGCAAATAGTACAATGGGCAGACTTGTCACACCCTTTAATACATAAAGCTAGGAACGGGCAAGAGCCTCTCTAGCTTATAACAATTATTACTTTTTAGTAGCGTTGAGAATAACTCTGACCAAGTATATTTAACACAACAGAATGATCATAAGATTAATACATGAAACTAAGAATGGGCATAGTTGTCTCACCCTATAATACATGAAACTAAGAATGGTCAAGAGCCTCTATAGCTGATAAGAATATGTACTTTTTAGCAGTGTTGAAAATAACTCTGACCAGTATATCCAAAGCAACACATTGATAAGAAGTTTAAAACGTCTCTTAGCTGAACAATTGCCTTGTAATTAAGCCAGCAAGCATATCCAAAGCAATACAGAGAAACATTTAAAAAAGTTTCTTAGCTGAACAATTGCCTTATAGTCAAAAGAGTTTTTGAGGTCAGGAATCTTATCAAGGGACTTTATTAAGGCCCATATTTGTTGCTTTGATTTCATCATTCAGGCCTTGTACACAAGCAAAGCTTTTGAAGTACTCTGCATGTCATCTCTTTAACCGTAGTCCTTAACATACAAATCTTTTGCCTTGTTAATGACCTTGAACTTGAAGTATGCTGCCTGTTAGGCTGCCTGTCAGAGAGCTCCAAAACTTCTGTTAGAATATTGTGAACATATGAAATAATATCATAACACAATACAAAATTAAAATATGAAAAGCATTACTAGTCTATCCTTCTATCTACCAAGCAACATAAAGCATGAAATAAAATTGGAGAAAAGAGAACAACAAGAGAACACCGATATAAGTGGTTCACCCAATATGGGCTACGTCCACGGGAAGGGTTGCATTTTCCATTATTCTGAAAATAGATCTCCCACCTTAACTGTGTTGCAAAGAAGATCAAGAATTTAATGATACACCACCCAAAATTGTTTCTAATCTCGTGCTAAAGTTCATTTGCAACCACATAACATTCTGACTCTATCTATGTCCAGGACCCTTCTAATCATGTCTAATTTCCAGAACCTAAGACCACCTTCTTCCTAGTGACCCTCTTCTCCGGTAGGCCTGCTTTGAACTGAGCTGCATCTTTGTAACGAGGTAAAGACTTCTGAGCCTTCTTGATTTTCTTCAGTACCATTCTGGCACCCATGTTAAACCTTTGGAATCAAACTTTCTTAGGGAACAAAGGTAACTTATTGATCCATTATTATTTTTGACAAACTTTTAAAAGAAGCAACGTATTATCATAATAACTAACGGTAAAAACATTTAAATGCTTGTGCAAATCATAACCAAGATTAGTTTATGACATCTTTCCTTCTAGTGAGGAAGCTTCTGGCGCATAGGAAAGCACTTAAGTACTTTTTATTATACTTGTTTGTAGCTATTCAAAATTTTTATTGGGTTTTTAAAGGATCTGTTTCTTGTAACAGGTGCGGTCATTGTAAGCGCCTTGCTCCTGAGGTAATTTCATCTTATAACTTCATTGGCGCTGAACAAATATTTGAAAGTATTTAATATATATGATATTGATGCGAAAAGCTTGGATGAAAGTTTTGTGGCGCAAGTTCTACATTCTCTCATTTTATATTTTCTATATTCCGATTGACATTAATCGTAATCAATGAATTTCTATGATTGCCAGTTCGAGAAGGCTGCAGCTAGTCTTAAAACTCACGACCCGCCCATTGTCTTGGCTAAAGTAGATGCTAATGAAGAAGCAAATAAAGCTTTGGCTAGTGNAAATTAAATCTTCGGAAGAGGCCACTAGCCTTATTGGTGACAAGAAAGTATTCATAGTATGTATTCAATCGCATACAGGAGCTATTTCTTTTTATATTTTCAACTTCTTTATGCACGGCATTTGTTTGAAATATTTAAAATTTTCTGATTGTAATGAACAGGTTGGAGTGTTCTCAAACTTTGAGGGTGAGGAATATACCAATTTCACCACTGTTACGGAGGCATTGCGTTCAGATTATGATTTTGGTCATACATCTGATGCTACATTGCTTCCTTTGAAGGATTCTCCAATAAACCCACCGTTCATTCGGCTTTTTAAACCTTTTGATGAGCGATATTCTGATTCTCAGGTAAACATTAATTTCAGAGCACAATCATTAACCTGATCCCTTTTCATTAACATAATCCTACTACAACTTAACCAATCACTCAACAGTTCAACAAGTGTAAATAACTAATAAGCATACTAGGGTAATGCATGCGAGGTGTGGACGCACACACACACGAATTTGACCGTTCATTCGGCTTTTTAAACCTTTTGATGAGCGATATTCTGATTCTCAGGTAAACATTAATTTCAGAGCACAATCATATTTGTTAAAGACTGGAGGCATCTACAAGTCTAATGGTTTCAACATTCTTTAGTATTTTAATATTGAAGGATTTATAATGCTCAGACGCATTTTTTTTCTAGTGCTTATAATAGATCTGTGAATATGCAGGATTTCACGGTTGATTCATTAAAGAAGTTTGTTGAAGAAGCCAGTATGCCTCTTGTAGCAGTTTTGACGAAGGACCCTGATAGTCATACTCATGTAATCAAATTCTTCAACAGCCCAGATGCCAAGGTATGGATATCTTAAAAGATCTGTCACTGGATAAAAGTTGGATATCATATATTATATAAGGCACAATGCTTATGTTCACTATTCTTCTTGGTTGCACCGAGAGTAGTGAGGTGCTCTACACCCCAGTATGGGGGAGATGTTGTAACATTACGTAATGTAATGTTATAGAAAATAATAAATAATTAAAAAAATTAGATGTTGGCTTAAAAAAAACATCTGTAATGCTGATGTGGCAAGTATAATCCACTTCTCAAAAGAATAACATGTCGGCTCTTTTATCCATCTGAAATTTTAATTTTACAAAATCTATAAAAAATTAAAACCAGCATAGATCCATCTTAAATCTAGATCTACCAAGCACCGGAGGGATCAATTTTGTTTAGGTGTAGATTTTTTATCTTAAATTTTTTACACATTAAGAAAAAAATTTACACCTCAATAAATTTGATTCCTCTCGGTGCTTGGTAGTCCCAGGTTTAAAATGGATCTATGCTGGTTATTCTGAATGGGCGGGACTGCAATTTGTACCATACTTAATGCTGTGAGCAATTTGTACCATACTTAATGCTGTGAGTCATTTAGGGTGATTGCCACTGCTGCAGGGAAGCCTATGCGTGAGTTGAACAGAAAAAAATTAACATCTATAACACTGATGTGGCAACTATATCCCACTTTACAAAATAACAACATGTTGGCCCTTTTATCCATCTTAAATCTAAATTTTACAAAAGCTATAAAAATTAAAACCAGTGTAGATCCATCTTAAATCCAGATTTACCAAGCACTGAGAGGGATCAAATTTGTTGAGGTGTAAATTTTTTTCTTAACACCTCAACAAATTCCATCCCTCTTGGTGCTTGGTAGATCCAGATTTAAGATGGATCTATGCTGGTTATTCTGAATCCAAATCTGAATGATTGGAAATTGGGACAGCAATTTGTACCATACTTAATGCTGTGAGTCATTTAGGGTGATTGTCACCGCTACAGGGAAGCCTATGTGTGGGTTGAACTTACCACTTTAAACTGTTCATAAATTCTTGCTCGTGTATGCCATTCTTACATGAATAAAATTGTTTCCCAAAATGTGGAAACTTATTATTATCTTTCTAATTGTCCCTATGAAGGTCTGTAACGGAAACTGATTCATCTCCAGTCAGGTATATCATACGCACATAAAACAGAAAGTCTGCTATTTAGTGTGTTTTTTGCTGTGCTTGTTGTCATTTTTCAACAGTGACCTGTGAATCTTTTGGCTTTTGATGTGAATCATTACTTGAAACATTGAAAGGTTACATGTAAATTTATTTGTCTACAGTACGTATAGGTTAGAAATTGCATCTATTATTTCTATTTTTTGTTTCTTTTGGTACACCCTTCTCTCTTTTGCTTTTCAAAGGGGCTGAAGAGTGATCCAGATTTAAGATGGATCTATGCTGGTTATTCTGAATCCAAATCTGAATGATTGGAATTTGGGACAACAATTTGTACCATACTTAATGCTGTGAGTCATTTAGGGTGATTGTCACCGCTACAGGGAAGCCTATGTGTGGGTTCAACTTACCACTTTAAGCTGTTCACCATAAATTCTTGCTCGTGTATGCCATTCTTACATGAATAAAAATGTTTCCCAAAATGTGGAAACTTATTATTATCTTTCTAATTGTCCTTGTGAAGGTCTGTAGCGGAAACTGATTTATCTTCAGTCAGGTATATCATACGCACATAACACACAAAGTCTGCAATTTATTTGTTTTTTGCTGTGCTTGTTGTCATTTTTCAACAGTGACCTGTGAATTTTTTGGCTTTTGATGTGAATCATTACTTGAAACATTGAAAGGTTACATGTAAATTTATTTGTCTACAGCTTAACGTATAGGTTAGAAATTGCATCTATTATTTCTATTTTTTGGTTTCTTTTGGTACACCCTTCTCCCTTTTGCTTTTCAAATGGGCTGAAGCGTTTGCTCTTAAAAGCTCTTCCGATGCTTCAGAAGGTTGTCCTCTCTTAATGTAGTGTTTTTCTCTCTCAATCTATTAATTAACTTTGTAGATTCCTGTTAATGAAATGTCCAAAGGAATATCTGTATAATATGAATAGACGGCAATTCTTTTCCATAGTTACTGTTGTCTCTGTTAGTGTACTAGAATCTAAACAAGTGATGTTTTGGTTGTTGGGCCCTGGACAGGCCTTGTTTTTTCTGAATTTTACTGCAGACAATGCAGAGGAATTCAGAGCTACATATCAAGAGTTGGCAAAATCTTATAAAGGAAAAGGCCTGAAATTTCTTCTTGCTGATCTCGAGGCTAGTCAAGGTGCTCTACAGGTAATTTATACAAATGTTAAATTTCTCTATAAATTTTTTTAGTACCAGTATTACTTGTTTATTTTCCTTTAGATGGCTCTCTTGAAGCCCGCTTGAACTAAAAGCATGTTTAGCTTAGAATAAGAAATATGTCCTCAATATTTCACTTCTTTTAATTACGTAAGTTTCATTAGTGAGAAACTGTTTGTAGAATTAACTTGTAGGAACGTTTACACTCTTCAATGCATGATATTTTTTATTGTTTTAATATGAGTCTCGTCGTCTTGTCTAGTATACTCATGTAGTAGCATATTATTTTGGTTATGCTTATCTCATCATCTTGGTTATCCTTGGTTTTGTTACACTGTTTTCAGATCATCCTCTGATGCACGTGTTGTGTCAGAGATTCTCTTCAAAATGTGAGAACATTCTTATGAGTTTCAACTCCACAAAATTATGGTTCATGTTATTCACTATGTTTATATAGAAAAGAGTGAGGTGCTCTTACACGCCAGGGTGGAATATATGTGTCCTGTACATGTGTCATGCTAATAAACAAAATGAAAAAAGGGTTGATGTCTGATGTCTAATGTTGGCAAAAATAGAGAAAGATTAAAAAAACTAGCATAGATCCATCCTAACCCTGGATCTTTTAAGCAGCAAGAGCTTTGCACCTGTGATTTTATTTTTATCCCTCTTGGTGCTTAATCCATCTTGCTCATTGTAGGTTTAGTAGTTTACATTGCAGTGGGCCTCTGCTACATCTTTTTCTCATTGTTGAAGTCCCTTTCCATTACCCTTTGAGCTTGCAGAAGACACAAACCAATTGTTACATCAATGATAGCGATCTATGGTAATTCCCAATCCGTGAGGGGTAGATCAGTTAGCTCTAGGGGCTCTTCTACATTGCAGTGGGCCTCTGCTACATCTTTTTCACATTGTTGAAGTCCCTTTCCATAACCCTTTGAGCTTGCAGAGGACACACACCAATTGTTACATCAATGATAGCGATCTATGGTAATTCCCAATCCGTGAGGGGTAGATCAGTTAGCTCTAGGGGACCCCTATAGGAGTCAGAGAAACTCAAAGCATTTGAGAGGGATGAAAATGAATTACGCACAGGAAGACTTGTTAAACCCTTATCCCTCTCAATGTTACCATAACTGAATTGGTAGTCGAACCAGCTGTCCCCGAAACTGGAACCGAGAAAAAAACTGGATCACAAAACTGGTCCCCACCAAAAATACATAAAAATATTCAAATTTTGAAAAATTATATATATATATATATATATCATTATATGTGAATCCAAACCATTATAAACAAATTTGCAATATTTCTCATATATATAACAAGTAAGAGTGTATACAACCAAAATAACACATAAGTGCACTCCATATTTGAATCAAAATAATCAACAAAAAGGCTCTAAATGGTTTACAGAGTCCAAAAATTTAAATAACTCTAGACTAGACAGTAAGGAGTCAAGACTACACATTCTAATCATATAACAAAATCATCTGAATCCTCATGCTCAAACTCAAGCTCAGAGGCCTCAGACTCAGTTTTTTAATTTATTTCTAAATGCCTTCAAATGCATCCTTGTACGGCGCTGTACGGAATTGGTTGGTTTTGGCTAAAAAGGTCGGTTCAGTTTGACAGTCTGATTTGGACCAGTTTGGGTTCAAAACCGGTCGGACCAGCCGATTTTACTGATGCTGGTCCAGTTCTGGTAACCTTGATCCCTCTTAGACTAGTAAAGAGTCAAGACTACACAATCTAATCATATAACAAAATCATCTGAATCCTCATGCTCAAACTCAGGCTCAGAGGCCTCAGACTCAGAGTTTGGTTCGGTTTGACAGTCTGAATTGGACCAGTTTAAGTTCAAAACCGGTCGGACCAGCCAATTTTACCAGTGCTGGTCCAGTTCTGGTAAACCTTGATCTCTCTTACCAAGGTGTGCTTCAATGTTGTATAGGACTACAGACTAGAGTTAACCATGGAAACCAAAGTACAGTTATTTAAAGCATGAGACAAAATGATATGCATAAGATTAGGAAGAAGGCGAGTCCATTTAAGCTCCATTGTCCACATTGCCCTCATGTTATGAACGGTGTAATTGGGAGGGTCACCCATTTAAGCTCCATTGTCCACATTACCCACAGAATACCTCCTTGTATTTGAACCCTTGAAATGGCCTTTTCGTGTGCTTCAATGTTTAGACTTTGTAGGACTTGAAGGAAGTTGATTTGATCAAAGTTGAGTCTAGTTGAGACAACTTTCTGACATATTTTGGCAAGCTTTAGGTTTGTAGGTAGGGTGAGTTCAAAGGAGGAGGCATCAGATAAACACCATTGAGTCGTTGATCATTGTCAACTTTGAACACCTTTGTCTTTGAGTAGATTGAGTCCTTGAAGTCGAAGGTCTGCAATTGCTTCTGCTTCATTGCTGTTCAAACTTCATGACTTTTTGTCCATTGGGTTCAGGGTCATAGGCAAACGCCCTGCACCTGCCTTCCCTAATTTCTTTCTACTTGCATCCTGTGCACATAAACAAACATTTCAAAAACTGTCAATAGATATAATTTAAAGCATTTTGCATTAGATACTGACATGTTGCTGAAATTATTGTTGTATACATGTCCTTGACTCATGATTTATAATGTATAGAGGAGAACAAGGAATATTTTGACAACAATTGTAGCTTGCCTGGATTAATGCTCATTTCTCAACACAGCAAATCTCTGCCTTTTGCCTGATATCTAATAGAGATATCCATATGTACCAGAGCACATTGCCCAAATATGCAAGTTTTTTTTCTATGTAGCGGTGTTCATATTAAGCATGGTATAATGTTAGTTACATGGAGAATACAGTGTTGTTTATCAAAGCTTTTGTGAAATGGAGATTGGATTTCATGGGAGAAATTGTTAAGAGTTGGATCAAGGCTGTTGGGAGCAGGAGCAGCAAGTGGGAACTGGGAGCATGCTCATCTCCTGCATTGCTAGGTGGGTGTATTCAACAATTACATGTTGAGCTTCTAGTGGGAGCTAATCCTAGAAGTAATTCGTAGAATTTATAGCTTTTTTTGTCAAAGCTATAATGGACAGTGGACTTCATGAAAGAGGGGCAAGAAAATGTTAGTAATTGGATTGAAAGGGAAACGTGGAGACAAAGTAGCATAGAAGAGTATCTATTTCCTGCCTTTCTAGGTTGGTGCATTCAATGATTAATGTGCCAGAGTTTCTTTCTGGAGGTAATCTGAGGTGTTTCTTTCTCAAAGTTGGTAATGGTATTTCTTAGATTATCTCATAACAGAAAACTCAAGTTCCTCTTAATTCATGTCGAAGATTTTGACCATTCTATTTTTGTTAGAGAAGGAAAAAAGTATCTTGGAGAAGGGAACGAACTTGGAATAGTGGGCTTCAACCTTCAGATATGAAGTTAAGACCTAAGTGAGTGAGTCTTTGTTGGATCCAAGTGGCACAGATGAAGTTGGACTGCAGTGAAGGACAATAATGGTGAAGCTGTGTTACATGTGTTAATGTTCCCAATAATGAAATAAATTTTAGGACAAACATGTTCCCACCCCTAGGTTGTGTCCACTGCATTTCCTCGTTCATAGGGACTTGGGGAGTGCAAGGGGTCGTCCCTGTTTGGAAGGGGATGTTCTTGAAGAGATTGTCATATCCCGTAGATGTTTCTTGCCCAAAATGGTGACATCTGGGAGACATCACTTGATTGTTTCAGAGATTTCTATAGGTTTCCTGTCCAAACTGGTGCATATGTGGCACTGGTCCTCCCAAAAAATATTTGCTTCTGGTTCAGTATTCATATCATGATAAAGATGATCTATCCATCTTTCACCCTCATTCACCATCACTAACATCTTAAACTATGTGCTACATAGAACTAAATACTGCATTCATGAAGACTGGGCTCATATTTCTGGTATGTCACCAAAGAGGGAACTTGTAGGAGTAAGAGGAGATGCAGATCTGTTGAGATGTTGGTGGAAAAGCATGACCATGTACTTAGGAGTCAAGGACAATAGAGTTACAGAGGTAGAATTCTACCACTAGAAAGCTCAATATAAAATATACTCAATATAAAATATAAATGAAAGTAGGCAGCCTTGATTACCATAGTTCCGTGAAGGAGGATTATGGGTCATGGGTGGTGGGAGAGCACAGTAAACAAGCACCCTAAAGGAAAACCGAGAATATGCAGTTTGAAGATTGTTAAGAATATGCAGTTTGAATATAGCATGTTGTCTATATTCTCTAGAATAATTTTCACTTTCCAGTTGTGTAGAGAATGGATTTAGTATATGCTCATCAAGTAACAGCTTACCAGATCACGATTACACTTTTGATCTTTTACTTAATTAACCAAAAAATGATAAATGCAACACATTGATAACATACCATAAACAGAGAAAACCACAACTCAAGAGATACCCTGGAATTCTCAATGGGGAAAACCAGCCAAAACCAGCCAACAGTTGTCTTTTATTAAAGATTTGTTATTCAGCACTTAACAACGAGAGGATCCTGGGTATTACTCACCGGATCTCAGACTCTTGACTCTCACTGTGCCCAAACTCTTAGCAGAAAAGACAAACCTCGACAGAAGATATGAGTCACTTTTGTCACTCATAAGAGATATAACTCTCTTGTCCATTCAAGAGATATGACTCACTCTCCAACACGCAAGAGATATTACTCACTCTTGTTCACTGTGTTGATTAGAACACTCTCCTTAGTCTCCTTTTATAATTTTCACTTTATATCAATACCATGGGCAATACCATGAGACACCCAACACCATTGGACAATACTATGAACCCTCCAATACCATTGACCATAAAGTATTACAAAAGACACTGTCAAGATAGTCTATCTCTACCCCTTCTACTTAGAAGTACCTATTGATCTACCAAAACTATCCCTCTTAGCGAGGGAGGTACTTCTGGAGATACCACCTCCTCCATGATCAACTTGGTCCTCTGCTATTGCAGCTGCTCCTTCTGAACTAGAAGGCCCTGCTCCCACGAAACTGGAAGACTCTGCTGTTGCCTCTGCCAGACTTTGATCTGGATCCTTGTGCTCCTCCGCCATCAGTGTCATCTAGGCTTGTTGAGATGAGCCTCACGCTCCCTCTCAGATACTGATCCAAACTCCAGATTCTCTCTGGAACTCTGCTCCAAATTCCCTCTGAAGCTAACCACAGGCTGTCCTAACAACATGTACAACATGCCCTCCCTGATGCCAAGCCTCATCATTGCATTGTGGGCACCTGCTTTCACTGCACGTATGAGTACTGCTCCATCCCAAAACTCTACTTCATACCCCTCATCTTCCAGAGCTGATAGTGAGAGCAAACTGACCCTCAGCTCTGGAACATGCATCATTCATGCCACCTCCTGTAGACCTTTTGACTCTAGCTGAACACCATCGATCCAACTCTCCTTACTGCATGCTTGGTATGTGTGCCACAATTCACATAGCAGTCTAAGTCTGTCTCTGAAACACTAAGGAACATCAACCCCACTCCTGTCATTATGGCCAGATGCACCATTGTCTAGACCTCCTGCCTAAAGTTGGCCGAGGCTGCATGTAGCCACATGTTGTTTCCTGGGTATATTTGTGGTCTATCTGACTGCTTATTTTTTTGGCTGCCCAAGTCCTTCTAACCCTACCCAGCTCCTTTACTAGGTTGCTCAAGCTTGTTGTTCGTTGCCTAGGGTTTGTTCAACAGTTGCCTAGGGTTGCCCGATCTACCCTAGATCTACTCGGCTATTTCTTGCCCCTGCTCAGCAGCTGTCCAACTGCCCTAAGCCAGCTCGACTCTCCTTGCAGCTCTACACAGCCCACAACCTTGTCCACAACTGCCTGCAACTATTCTGGGCTGTTCGTAGCCTTTTTTTTGGGCACACCTGCTCACTTGGCGGCTAACCACTTTGGCGGCTGAGATCCCAGTTGCCACCACTTGTCGGTTGCTGCTGTGGATGTGCCAAAACTAACAAAAATAGGGACAGAGTTCAAAGTGTCACATATTGTATAGACTCATGAAGTAAAAATATGGACAAAGTGCAAAGTTTCACATTTTATATATACTCGTGAAGGAAGAAAAAATATGGACAAAGTGCAAAGTGTCTTATTTTGATCAATGCATTTTGGCATCCTTTGATTGGGGGTTTCATGCTTTATATTGGTATTCTTTTATTAATTTCAGCGAAACATCATAATTTTGGCATCCTTTGATTGGGGGTTTCATGCTTTATATTGGTATTCTTTGATTAATTTCAACAAAACATCATAATTTTGAACTATTTTTTCCTCCTACTTGTAAGTTTATTGCAAAGAGTCAAACCATTTGTTTGAATGGATTCTCTTTTTGTTGTAGCCTAATCATTTGTTGAATGAATTCTCACAATGAGATGTGTGATGGGTGAGTCATTGAACCAGGTAACTACAAGAATTGGCAGCAATATGAAGCAATATAATTAATTTTTGAGTGCACAGGTTCAAAGTACAATCCTCTTTTCGTAACCCTTTGATCCCTTTCAAGTGTTATGATATTTATCAGACCCCAGAGAAATTCCCCATATATAATTGAGATAACCAGAGTTAAGACTACCAAGTTTAACTATTTTCCAGTTAGTGCGTTGTTGGTTGAGTGTTTTAGCTGCTTAGTATGTGTTTCAAATATTTGTTAATGCTCTTTATTGTGGCTATGATTTTTGACAAATGCATATTCTCTATTACAGCGTTGTCTAATTTTCTTGTTTTGATCTTTATCATTTTGTCTGGTATGCCTTTCACATTATTTTGCTGTGCCACTTGTTTTATTGCTTTACATGTAAAGAAAATGGATGTGTTACCACCCAAACTTACACCCTTTGAGATAAAGTCCTAAAGCACAAGGTGTGGATTTGGTGAAACCATGAGGGGGCCACTGTCAGCTCGCTAACCCTCTTCTGCACTTAAGGCCAGCTCTCCTCCGGCTCAAGGGGGGCTTCCCTAGATAGGATTGCTGGAAATTGGTATATGAAACACAAGGTGAAAAAGAAGAATATTTCCATCCAAACAGAGTTTTAGGTACATGAAATGAAATGGATGGAAGGAAAAGGGACTACTGTCTTTCCATTGGGCAATGGGGTCAAAACAATGTTTCTTGGGAGACCAATCTAAAGAGATAGAGTTGCCAATGAAGCTGAGACGTAGAAGCTTCTATGGAAAGACAATTATTGTCACTTCGAATTTGGGGAGACCCTATTTTGATGGGTTCACATTCCATTAAATAATCGAGTGTTAATTAATTGCGCCGAGAGGCGCTCTACAGCCCAGTATGGGGGAGATCTTGTAACGTGATGTAACGTTACTAATGTTTGTAACATGTTGGCAAAAAATAATAGTGATAGTGAATATTATGGGAGAGATCTTGTAACGTGATGTAACGTTTGTAACATATCGGCAACAAATAATTGTGGTAGTGAATATTATGGGAGATATCTTGTAACGTGATGTAATGTTTGTAACATGTCGGCAAAAAATAATAGTGATAGTGAATATTATGGGAGAGATTTTGTAACACAAAATAAAAAATAATATCACTTTCGTTTATTAATAAAAAATAAATTTTCTAATAGGCCAAAATAAATGTCGGCCACAAAAACAATCTAATATGGGGGAGATGTGGTAATCTAACATGGGGGAGATGTTGTAATCTTCCTACCTAACAAAACAATAAAAAAATAAAAATTTAATTATCCGTAAAAAAAATATGTGGGTCAAGAAAAAAACACAAAACTGAATTATCCGCAAAAAAATGTTGGCCTTGCACATGGTTTTTAAACCATGTGCAAGGCCTCCTAAACAACCCATGGATTTATTGTACATGGTTTGGGAGGGCCTTGAAAATGGTTTTAAGACCATGTGCAAGGCCTCCTAAACAACCCATGGTTGTAGGAGGGCCTTACATATGGTTTTAAAACCATGTGTGGGGAAATGATGCAATGTTCATTCCTAACGAAATAAAAAATAATAAAAAATATTATATGTCGGCCATAAATAATATTAAATATTAATAATAAAAATATTATATGTGGACCTTAAATAAAAAGATGTGTCTTTTGGTTTGAATCAAATCAATGGATACCTAAGAAGAGGTTTGCACCTCGAGAGATTTGATCCATCTCGGCGCTTGATAGAGCCTAGGATTTGGATCTACGCTGGTTACTTTTATACCTTAGCCATTCATCCTTTTTATCACCAATCAAGAGGGAGTGCATCATCTTATGGGCAATTTTACTAGCCAGGCACACCATTCTCACCTATTAGCACCAAGAAGACATGAAAACTCATCACCCCCATACTTTTTAGCCAACCACCATGGTGACCACGCAACTTTTGAAGAAGGAACATCTCCAAGCAAGGAGTCAAGTGTACCACCTACACATCTAACTGTCCAGCCATGAAATCCTGCAAGATTGACACTTGTGAAAAAATTCACAATTGATGTGACAAAAATAACAATGTAGTAACATGCTGTAATAGGTACCATGCTGCAAATCATATCTTGTGATGGAAATCTCAAGAGTTACCCATATGCAATATGAGGGGTAACAGGATGCAATTATTTTGTTGTGGAATTGGATGTGAAATATGTGTTAACATTTCTTTTTAATTTGTTACTTTTTATATTGATTGAAAAGATTAATTCTAAAGCTATACTTTGCTTTTCTAATCAACTCAAGAAACAGTATAATGACCACTTAATGTCCAACATGTCCTAATCAGTTACATTGTCATTGATATATAGTACTATGGACTTAAAGCTGAGGGGGTGCCATCTATCCTCATTCAAGATGCAGAAGATCGGAAGTATGTTAAGGAGACACTAGAAGTTGAACAAATATCATCCGTGTTGAAAGAATACTTTGTGAGTAAACACTATTCTTTGTAAAAGCCTGATTTATTGTGGAATTTTTGGAATTTAATTTTGTGTCTCTACATATTCCATAGATAACAATTAATAATATTTTATAGTCTGAATCTAGTTACTACCGGTCACCTATAGAAAACATAGTGTTGCACTTAACACTTCTGTGACCAAGATTAATACCTATTTACACTGCATGGGTCTGCATATCTAAAACTTAATATTTTACATCATGTGCAGGATGGCACGTTACAACAGTACAGGAAATCTGAGCCCATCCCTGAAAAGAATGACGATCCTGTCAAAATTGTTGTAGCAGATACTCTGCAAGAAATGGTTATTGGTTCTGACAAAAATGGTATTGCTCTTGATGTTCACATGCTTTTCATTGATGCATAGTGAGTGCCACTTAGATGCTCTCATATTTTCTTTTATTAAACTGGCAATGCTGTAGGAATTTATATTTTGTTTGCTTCTAAAGACATTAAAATTACAATGCATCATATACACTTTCTAGACTAAAGTTTATGACCAAGAAATATTTATCACATTCATCTTATTGAGCCAGAGCGTTCAGAACTTTTGTGGGGATCTCATTAAAAAACTGCAGGAGTTATTGGTATAGGTTTGACTGTTCATTAGTGAAACAGATGTCAAAATGTGAGAAATTCACTGATATCAACTAATGACCTCTAAAGATATACAAAAAGAGTACAACTAAGTAGAACTGTGTGATGCGATAACAATCAACACAGAGAAGACATTTCCACCATAATTGTTTTCTATTCAGCTTTAAAAACATTAAATATACTTGCAAAAACTTGAGATATGCGTGCCACCTATGCACTCTTCATTTGTCTTTCTTGTTATAGTCCTCTTTGAAATTGGAAATTGTCCTGTTTTTTCATCCTAGCATCCCTAAACATAGTCCTACATCTTGCCAATCATTGGTACTGCTAGAAGTTAGGGATGAGCATAGATCCACCATAACTCTGGGTCTATTGTGCTAAGAGATATTGAAAAACTTGAGATTCCAATGTCATTGTTTTTGTACCATCTTCTTGTGGTTAAATAGTCTTTATGGGTGAGAAAACACTGACATTGGCACCTTGAGTTTCTTAATACCTTGTGGTGCATACTTGATTTAGGGTTAAGATGGAGTACACAAGGTATTTAGGTCAGCCTTTCTTTGTGCACATCAGGCTTCAGGAGTATAGTTCATGTCAACATTACAGAAAAAGTTGAAGCATCTTTCCCTACTAGGGCTGTAGGCATGCCTCTCGGTGCAACTAACCATCTCTGAAGACTTGTTACAAAATCTGTATCAAAATTCATTGATCAACCACAAAAATTAAAGTGTTTGAATCTGTGTCATGTCTTGGCAAATATGCATTAGATTATATGAAAAGAGATGCATCTCTCTCTAAAGATATACAAAAAGAGTACAAGGAGAACTGTGTGATGTGATAACAATCAACACAGAGAAGACATTTCCACCATAATTGTTTTCTATTCAGCTTTAAAAATATTAAATATACTTGCAAAAACTTGAGATATGTGTGCCACCTATGCACTCTTCATTTGTCTTTCTTGTTATAGTCCTCTTTGAAATTGGAAATTGTCCTGTTTTTTCATCCTAGCATCCCTAAACATAGTCCTACATCTTGCCAATCATTGGTACTGTTGGAATTTAGGGATGAGCATAGATCCACCATAACTCTGGGTCTATTGTGCTAAGAGATAATGAAAAACTTAAGATTCCAATGTCATTGTTTTGTACCATCTTCTTGTGGTTAAATAGTCTTTATGGTGACAAAACACTAACATTGTCACCTTGAGTTTCTTAATACCTTGTAGTGCATAATTGATTTAGGGTTAAGATGGAGTACATAAGGTATTTAGGTTAGCCTTTCTTTGTGCACATCAGGCTTCAGCAGTATAGTTCATGTCAACATTACAGAAAAAGTTGAAGCATCTTTCCCTACTAGGGCTGTAAGAGTGCCTCTAGGTGCAACTAACAACCTCTGAAGATTTGTTACAAAATCTGTATCAAAATTCATTGACCAACCTCAAAAATTAAAGTGTTTGAATCTATGTCATGTCTTGGCAAATATGCATTAGATTATATGAAAAGAGATGCTGCAGCCTCACTGCTCAGCATACTATTACAAAAAAATATTCCCACAGGTTGGTAATCAAAGGACATTCTAAATACTTGTTGCATGTCTTTCAAAAATGCAAAAATATCCTTTGCAGAGGATTGACTGCTTTTCCTTGTATAGACCCTATAAAACACATCTAATACTAGATATGTTTTTCAATACATAGCAATCTAGCTTACTAGAAAATATGCATTTGCTTCTTCATTTTCTGCTGGAGAGTACTGGGAGTCCTAATCTGCATCTATCTGACTGTGTAATGAGACTTATTTGAAGCATACGAGGACTGGAAAATAGTGACTGGTGTGCATTCTTTGTACAGCCCTAGAAAATCTTTGTCGAGATGAATTGAAATATTATTATATGGAAACACTACTGTATAAGCATCAGTGGACAAGTCATAAGAAAAGACTTCCATTTTCTTTTCACTTGCCTGTTGGAATGCTATTCTCATGCAAATACAGCAAACCCTTGCTTGTAATACTTTTAGAGAAGAATGTAAAATATGATTAACAACACAGTCAAGAAAATTTCTTGCATTCCATTGTTGGAAGCCTCACCTTCACTTGCATCTCAAACCCATCCTTCACATACTCTTCTCCTTGGCTGTGGCACCAGTCAGTGCAACTACCAATGTTATTTTCATGCACTGAGGACCATGAGTTAAGCTTCACATATTAACTAAAAACAGTGTATTGGAACATATCATTTCAAAAATATGTGAATGCAGGAACAGAAGAAACAGAGCACACGAGTTTGAGGCATGCAAAAATCAGCTCATGACTGAAGAAAAGAATATGAGAAGCAAAGCAAAATGATTAAACATTTATATCAAGGATTTAGTGACAAACTCTCCTCCATTTTACAAAAACGAGTAAATGACTTTAATGGAGAAGAGGTTGCCCTCCCCCTTTTTCCACATATCTCCCTTCTTCTATACTTGCTCCTATGATTATAAAATCCTCTCTAGTAATCCCTTTTCATTCTAATTTCAACTTTTATGATTTTATTTTTCGCTTCCACTTTCAAGATTTCATGCACACCCTTCCCTTTTTTATTTACATGCACTTTATGTTCTTCAAAAAAATTATTCTTTTGATTTTCTTTTGGGGGTTTAACTCCAAGTCACAGCTTAATGCATGTGAAATGAAGATTTGGGAACATAACTATATATAGTTCCCCTACTAGAGAATCCATTGCAACTTCTAGAATGATGTTCTGGAACAGAGAGTTATCTGTGGCTCTGAAGAACCTAGCACTGATGCTCCCATGTAAATACTTTGGTGTCTTCCTGCTTGTGTTTTATATGGCACTACCTCTTCAGAAGTTTTCTTAGGTGCCTAGGTTATGTGATTTGTTGGTTAGTAGCTTTAGCTTTGTACCATGGAGATAAGTCTAACAGTCCCTTGACTTCTATTTTAAGCTTGGAGGTGGTTTTTACATAGAGCTTGCTTACACTGATTAGAAGTAGAACAATATAACGACACCACTTTTCACGGGTCAGAGTCTTCTGGTGCCTATCTGTTAATTCTAGGTGGTATTTATAATGTTGTGCAGGTCATTTGCAAGTTTCATATCTTTGGTCATATTCTAGTTGATTCTTGTGAAGGTTTGTCAGACTTGAATCAAATTGGTAATTTTTTGCTATATCATTCTGAAAAGCCTTTGTAAGCTTCAAAGTGAAGCCACTTGAATAAATGCTAACTGATCTTGTCAAGTTTCAAACAGGAGATGCACACCTCACAATTGCAAGTACTGGAATGTTAGCCATGCTAAACTAAAATTGGTGTTATAAGTGTAACTGTACTAGCTTTAATGTAAACAATGTTCAGTTATTGATCAGTCTAAGAAGGTTGTATCTCTGTATCACGTTGTTTCATTCTGCAAACCTGCAGCTGTGTATTTTTAACTTTCTTATTTTTTAGAATGAAAATATGAAGTGCAAACCTGTATTTGCTTAACATTGTTAGGGCATTTTGTATGATAGAACTGTGCAATTTCAGTTTTACTGTTCTGTTTGATAGTTTTTTTAGGACTACTATGTTGAGTATTAGATTTAGTCCTTAGTTGCTTGATTTAGGATCACTGTAACGATTTCTAGTTGTTCGCTCTGTTATGCCTTAATACCCTTAAGAAGCTATTTGGTCCTTTTATGTTCAAGATTTTATTGTGTGAATATTTGCAGTACTCTTGGAGTTCTATGCACCTTGGTGTGGACATTGCAAGAAACTGGCTCCCACTTTGGAAGAGGTGGCTATTTCCTATGAAAACGAAACTGATGTGGTGATAGCTAAGATGGTACGTTCTCTAATGCTCATTCTAGGAAAATGTTGGGATCTAATGCAGTCTCTGTTTGTTTAACAGTGAGCATCCTTTGCATGGTTGAAACTTTACTAGGAATTTTGTTCAGTTGGTTTTTCTAAGATTTCTTTGGAAGCGTGGTCAAGAATGATTCGCGTGGTCAAGAATGATATTTACAAAATTACATTATATTTTTAGCTGGAAATCAAAATATAGTTGTCACTCTTGATATGGAATTTTTCAATTGAGTGAGCTGACAAAATAATAAACAAAAGCTAGACTCTAGACTAAATCCTCTCCAAGGGGATCGAAGACCTTTTCAAAGGCAAATTTCAGGGAAATGATCATAAAAAAGGTTTGCATGGATGATTCAGACTTCTGTAGGTCAAATTTGCTAGTAGAGCAAAAACATTCAGGATTCATCATTCAATTATCACAACTTTACTCTTTGTATTACTTCTCTACATTTTGCTTGCCATCTTTATTATTTTCATCTTTAAAGGAATTGTCATCCCTAAGACTAAAGATAACCCTCATTATCCTTTTTCGTGAGTTTTAGAAATCGGTAATTAGTGGACGAGGACCATTCTCCCGTGCATAAATCAGAGTCTCTCTCTCTCTCTCTCTCTCCTGCCTTCTTGGTTGTGTTAACTGAATTGGCTCCAACTATGCCTTGTCTTTTTCTTCATACAAAGTGAGAAAATGTGGGGCTTGGGGCATACACTGGTGGTTGAAAAAATGTCAAATGGATATGTTTCTGCATTGAATTTATCACTTCTCTACATTATACATGCCATCTTTATTAGTAGGGTTATCTTTATAGGAATTCTCGTCCCCAAGAGTTAATATAATCCTCATTATCCTCCTTCGTGAGTGTTAGAAATTGGTAATCGTTGGATTAGGACCATTCTCCTTGTATAAATCAGAGTCTCTCTCTCTCCTGTCTGCTTGGATGTGTTAACTGAATTGGTACCAACTATGACTTGTCTTTTTCTTCATACAAAGTGAGAAGAGAGTTTGGGGCTTGGGGCATGCATTGGTGGTTGAAAAAAAATCAAATGGATATGCTGGTGCATTGAATTTTTAGTTTGTCAGGTAAGCTGCACACTTTCATTAATGTACAACATGGCTATCTACATGCAAACACAGATAAGAAGCTGGGATAAACTTTTCTTATAGAAATTTGATTCCCAGCTAGCTTGCAAGATAAAAATATCCTTGCACAAATTGCAAGTAAATTGTTTGATGTTCCTTGGGATAGCTACTTCTAAGCTACTAAATGCATCATCTCATGGTTTGCAAAAAATGCATTGCATTTATTGTCAAACCATGAAATAGAGGAGACATAGAAGGATGTGGCAGATATGGCATGTTCCTTATAGTGATAATAGTAAATACCATGAAAAAGAGGAGACATAGAAGGATGTGACCGGCATGGCATGTTTCCTTATAGTGATAATACAAAGCAATGCTCTTGGAGTATTGAATACACGAGCAGAAAGGATGAATGTATCTGAAATTTGAATGATGTCCATTGTACATTGATGTCTCGATGACCTAACTGTACACTCCTGCAGTTGATGACTTGTACGCTCTGACACACAGCAGTCACTGTAGTCATTTAGCATACAGTGCTTTTTTTGGCAAATTGGAATACAGGCATTTCTGTTCAATTGAAAGCCTAGTAGATGAAGTCTGAAAATATAAGAAGGGATCAGTAATACTGTTTATTTATTTGAGTTCATCCTATTATGGCATTTTTCGAATTAGTAAGTTTCATGTACATAGATAATTGGACATCATCTGTTATTACTGTTAATAATTTATTTACATAATTTGTAGCTTGCTTGATATGATTTTTAACTTTTTCTCACACGCAGGATGCCACTGTTAATGATTTATCTACCAAGATCTTTGATATAAAGGGGTATCCAACATTATACATGGTCTCTGCAACTGGCAAGGTTTTGCATTACGAGGGAGATAGAACGAAGGAGGACATCATCGACTTCATTAATAAAAATAGAGATTCTGTCAGCACACATGATAGCGGAAAGGATGAACTGTGAAATGAGGTGAGCTTCCACTTTCTGTGCATACACTTGTGGGCATGACTGCATTTATGTGTGAAAGAGGGATGGGGAGGGAGATTGTGACTTTCAGGTTTGCCAAGTGAAGGAGGGAGGTCGTCACTTCTGTTTTTGCCAGTAACTATTTGTCGTAGATGTGAATTTTATGTGCTTTATAAATTTTCCATTCATATCATATGAGGAACATACTCATTTAGTAGGAGTTGATCAATGTTTCTAGCATATTTATTTCGATTAAAGTGTCCTATCCCCATGTATTCAAATACAGTGATGTTTACCATCCTGATCTAAACTGTGCAATAAATGATGAAGATCATCCTGTATGCTCCTCCTTAAAGTTATTTTAGTCATATAGAGTATACGAGTGCTTAGTTTCCATTTAAAATTTGTGATCGATGGTAACATCTATAACACTAGACTTTTTATTTTTACAAGGACACTTTTTATGACAGGGTTCTAGTTTCTAGTTTATAGTCAATTCTTTTTGGACAGGAATAAGCTCTGTATAATCAATTATTATACAGTTCGAGTTTCTCCAAACCTACAAGATTTGTGAATATTAAGGTGTTTTGTTTTTGTCACTGTATTTGGAATTTGGGCATGGAGGGTAATTTATTGGAATCCAATGTTTGAATTAATGCAAGACGTGACTAACTAAATTGTTTAAATTCAACTACCCCCTTACAAAATGCTAGCAACGCTCTGTAAAAGAATTATGAAACTGTTTTTCATATAGCAGATTCAAACACTTGTATGTTAAGCATAGGAAATGTATTTTAAATTTGTATTAGTTTCTTATACATTACAATGAGCAAACCTTCTGACATGATTTCTATGCTGCTAGCCTTTGCTATTAGGTGTGTGTGTCATTGTATTAGTGTTTGTCAACCTGTCAGTTTTTGTTTTGTGAGGCTATAGGGTGTGTTTTATGAAATGATTTATCATAGCAGCACCTGGAGAATAACTTGATTTACTTCTGATATTGCAGGACATGAGGTTCTAGCTATAGCTCGGATGTGACAGTATCCTGGGCCTACTGAAACTGAGGAATTTTGTTTCAAGTGGCCTATTATAGGCTCTCCGGAACTGTGTAAAGTTCAAGAGGAAATCATGTCTTAGTCTCTTAGTCTTGGAGGACAAAGCTGTTTCCATTAGCAGAGAAAACTTATTCTAAAGTAGGCTCTGCAGCCTTGATAAATCTAATGAATTTATATATGCTCATATTTTTCCTTTATAATAGTTAAATTTCACGTGGATTTTGTGGGTCATTTCTATAATCTATTGAACATCACACGATGACAAGCTAGCCAAATTCAAGAGTGAATGGCAGAAGTGGATAATTTTTCCTCGGCTTTCCTAGTGGTAGTTTTTAAATTGCTTATGCATCATCATAAAGAAAAGAAATAAGTCACTGGTAGAGTATGTGCATGATGTGACTGAATCTGCAGCAGCTATGATTTATGTCCCTGAGGCTATCTATTCAACACCTGCAACACATAAAGCTTAAATATCGTTGCCTTGCAGTGGTATTGTACATAGTTAAAGGATTATGAACTTTCTTAGAAATTCCCTTTGCAAAAGTGCATTTTGAATTCTAGAAAGAGGACCATTTAGATGAGTTGCTAATTCTTTATTCTAGATATGACTATGCTAAGTAGCGACTTATTGACCCGATATGGGTCTAGATTGCATTCCCATGGAAGTTAAATGTTCTTTTTATCATCACGATTGCTTTTCAATTTAGTGGCTACACACCTGGTCCAAACCTTCAAATTCCTTGTTTCTCACCAACATCTTCATTGATACCGACCTTTTGTTTTATGTGCACAATTTTGTTGGCTGTTTTAAAATTCTCAATGATAGGATTCTCCAGTGCAAAAGCAACTTCTTTCCAAAAGGAATAAATAAATCCTTTTTCCGTCGACATTATGCCATCTGGAGCATGATTGTCATCACAGCGACTTTGTTTTGTTGATGGGTATAAGCTGTATTAAGTTGTCTCGTGATCTCATGTTTGCAATATTCTCTTCAAACACGTTGTAGCGGAATTCCACCTAATTGTTCCATACTTATTACGTTGAAGCGGAACTCCTCAAAGACATCTTGCATGATCAAGGTTAAGTTATTTATATCTCCCAATGACACTTGCATGATCTACAAATGTCGCTATGACCAATTATAACAGATGCATAGCTATCCGCCAATTCTAAAAGATGCTTAGCTCTCTGGGCTGTTTTCTTCTTGATGTTGTTTGTTGTGTATCTACTGCCTCAAACATAGTGTTTTGTAACTTAGAAGCCTTCAACCATATTTAAGCTTACCCAAGGATGCGCCTCATACATTCCATGGTTCCTCTACCTTGGGCACTGACCATAAACTTGTTTGTGTTAAATTTCAAATCTTTGCCCTTTACACAAAGAAGCGCCTCCCCTACTCTTGGTCACTGAGCACACACTGTTAAATTTTACCATCAAATATTTGTTCTCCTTTGTGCTTTTTGCCTGACTGAAAATAATTCTTTTTTCATTTTTTCAAGTCTTTGGAACAAAAAGTACACTAATCCAATTCTTGCCACTACTCACTCTCATCATAATTTATCAAGACTGTTATGCTTTGTGCAATTCATTATTGCCGGAAATGACTCCTATAACTCCGTCTTTAGTCTTGGAGGCTTGGATCAGCCCAAGTGAAGGACCTATACACATGCTTGCTCTCATTGTATTTACTCACTATGACAAAAGTAATGTGCCTTGTTCCGCTTTATTTTTAAATTTGTGCAACATTACATTGAGCATTCTTCATATCCATACTCAAACTAGTTGTTTAATTTTTCAATTCATGTTCATCAACTCTTGTCTGCCTTTCTCAAAATTATTTCCTGTCTTTTGTCTTAGCTGCAAAGGCCTTCTCACCGTCAGATTTGTATCCAAGGTTTTGGTTAAATGCCTCAAACAACATTACAATCAACTTCTCTTGAATAATTATAATTGTTGATTCTGATAAGTGTTATTTATCAGTTTTGAAGTGCTTGTAGATCGCACGGAGAATATTTAAGGCCACATGGACCACCCTTTCCTTCAGTCCTTTTCTGTAGCATCGGTCCACTGATCCCTTATGTATTCACCTTGGTTAGGTAAGCTTCTATAGAGCCATTAACCTTTAATTGTATTCCATAGTTGATTATTCAAATATAATACTGTTGTATGTTTGGTGGTCAACTTTTCCTGAACATGCAAAATCCTAATCCTTGTTGTGTATTGGCATATTGTTACAGTGGAGTTGATGATAATCATTTTGCATTTGGTGGTCAACTTTTCCTGAACATGCAAAATCCTAATCCTTGTTGTGTATTGACATATTGTTAAAGTGGAGTTGATGATAATCATTTTGCACCTTTTGTTCTTTTTTGTTATTGTCTGTGACTGCAATTACAAATCCTTTCGGCTTTTCATCTTGGATGACTATCTTTCAAAGATCTTTGCTGTCTAATTGGTTTTGATCCTTTTCTTGTCATTTAACTTTTTTATTGCAAACGTGCTTTGATTGCTGCTTTTCATTGCTTGTAAAATGAAGTGCTTTAAAACAATGTTAATATTACTTCACAAAGACACTACACCATTTGCTTTGGAAAAATGCTTAAGATCCTTGGGAAGTGCTCACAGATTTGCCCCAAATTTGCCCTAAATAAACTACAAATAAATGCTGGAGGTGCTGGAAAATAATAGCTCAAATGCAGCAAAGAGAGGTGGAAGAATTTCTAAACCAAGAATAAATGGTAATGGGCAATTCAAATAAAAATGAAATATTTTACTTTCGATCGTCTAGGCTTTGGAATAAAGTTGGTGTATATATATCGGTCTTAAAAATACTATCCATAAGATTATAGTTTGACAATTGATTTTACATCTTATTTGGATTGGTTTTTAATAATCAAAATTTATTTATTTCAATGAATATAAATGCGTGTTTGCATTACATCATGGATTAGTGTGAGAAATTCGAACCACAAGAGAATCTAGGAGCGTTAGTGGAACTCACAAATCAAATTTGGTGCAAAAACCATTAATTGAGAAGCAATGTACACACAAATGTGAACAAAACCAGGATAATTTCAACTGTCTAACATAAAATCATGTTATTATCAGGTTTATAATACATTTGGAAAGTTTCGTGAGGTTTGGAAGCCCAATGTGAGTGTACAAGTCAAAATTGCCAAATTGGCATCAATCCCCCCTAGGTGGGCCAATCACACCCAAATCAGCCCAAACAACCACGAATTGCTGACTGGACGTGGTCAAGATTATGTGGGTCAATGATTACACCTTGGCATGCATGGGTGTGGAAATCTGGGCGGTTGAGTCTTAAGGTGGCATTATAAATGCACCAAATCAAGCAAAAAATGGACAAAACCCATCTTTAGCGCTCCTAGTCAATCAAGCTGTCTACATTCAAGGAATGGGAGCGCACCAACAATGAGGAGGGCGCACATGTCGCTGGTTGACTGAGCTGGAGTGCTCATGTGGGTGTGAATGCCCCAATTTGACTTGCATTTGTCCAGCTAAGCACCCCTAGTCCACCACAGTGTATGAATGCAAAAATGCTAGTGTAACGAAGGTACTAATGAGTTGGATCACTATTTTAACACCCTCCCTTAATCCAAATACTAAGTACAACTCACAAAATGATGGAGGCCTTGGCAACAATGGCTCAAGTCACCTCAAATTACATAATTCAGAAATTACAATTTATTTGTTCATATGAACTAAGGAAAAGAATGAAAACTTCATGGGACAAAACCTTCTCTCGAGAATGGACATGGGGTTGGACCTGCAACAAATAACAACAAATTACCATCCTTCACTCACCCCAAGCAAAGATTTCAGGTAGGTGAAGGTCTTCTCTGTGAAAGTGTTGGTAAAAATGTCGCCAGTTTGCTTGGTGGATGGGCAATACTGCAGTGAGATCACCTTGTCATGCGCTAAGCTCCGAATGTAATACATGTGTATCTCAATATGCCTCTGAACATGATTAGTAGATATTTTGATGACACTTTGATTGTCCACCCAAATGTTGGTTGGATAATCAATTGTGACACTAAATTCCTGAAGAATTCCCTGCAACCAAACACACTGTGTAGCAGCATTGACTGCTGCCCTGTACTCGACCTTTGCTGATGAAAGTGAAATGGTGTGTTGTTTCTTACTTGACCAACAAATGGGACCTTCAGCAAGCATAAAGACAAAACCCGAAGTTGACTTCCTGTCAGTGGGATCTCCAGCCCAATCTAAATAAGAAAATCCACCTAGTTGAAGTGAGGAACTAGTTGTGTAGTGCACCCCGAAATTCTTTGTACCCTGGACATACCGAAGAATTTTTTTTGCTGCCCTCCAATGGAGCTCATGTGGCTAGTGCATATGTCTTACTACAACACTCACAACATAAGACAAATAAGGTCTTGTGTGTGTTAGATATAGCTAGCTGCCCACTAGTTGCCTATAGAGTGTAATATCTACCAATGGAGAATTGCCAAATTCATACATTTTGATGCCAGAAAGAAATGGAGACTTGGCTGCCTTACACTCGGCCATCTTAAACTTCTTTAGCAAGCATGAAGCACACTGTGGTTGACTCAGCTTGATGCCCCTTTCACTTTGTTCAATTTCCAAGCCCAAAAATTGCCTTAGCAATCCTAGGTCGGTCATGGCAAATTCATTATGCAAAGATGACGTAATTGAGCCAAATCGAATTGGTGCAACTACCTGTAATGAGAAGGTCATCAACATAAAGAACAATAACTTGCAAAATACCATTATGTTGCTATAAATACACATTAGGGTCTGATTTGCATCTAGTGAAACCAATAGAGAGCAAAAAACATCCATTTTGCATACTAAGCCCTGGGGGCTTGCTTGAGTCCATACAATGATTTCTTCAACCTACATACCAATGAAGGACCCTCTTGGAAACCTTCAGGTTGCTACATATACATCTCCTCCCGTAGCTCACCATGCAAGAATGCACTTTTAACATCCATTTGGTGAACTTGTTGCTGCGATTGCAAGAACTAGTCTTATGGAGCCCATCTTTGCAACCGATGCAAAGGTCTCTATGTAATCAACACCATGGACTTGAGAATAACCCTTAGCAACTAATCTTGCTTTATGTTTTAGATCTGAACCATCAATAGTAAGTTTGGTTCGGAAAACCCACTTGCATTGGTCAAGCTTCCTCTTGGGAGGAAGGGGAACCAATTCCCATGTCTTGTTCTCTTGGAGGGACTGAAATTCTTCTTCCATTGTTGATTTCCATCTTGGGTCATTACAAGCTTGCTGATATGTCTTAGGACCAGACCCAATCAACATATAACAGTGCTCAGCGAGAGCACTATCACTTGCAAAGGACGCACTACTAGTTTGTGATCTAGTCTTCCTAGGCTCATGGGGATTGCCTGTTAATTCTCTTGCAGCTTGAATGATTTTTTCAGCGCACTTGGGCCTTGATGGTGAGTCATCTACAACAATATCATCTTCAACCATATTTATTTCAAACATATCAGAAAAAATATAACATGTATCACCACTTAGATCGAATGGTTGAGTAGATGAGCATTCCCCCGGTGCAAGCTCAAAATCAGGAACTGGCTCTTCTTCAAATTTCACACTTCTTTTAACAAATGTCTTGCAAGTGGAAGTGTCAAAGAGTTTGTAGCCTTTAGTATCCTCACCATACCCAACCATAATGCACTCCTTGCTTTGTGGCTTCAAGGCCTTCTTCTTTTCAGAAGGGATTCTAGCCCATGCTCTAGTTTCGAAAATCCTAAAATTTGAGACATTTAATTTTTGGCCAAACCATGCCTCGTAAGGTGTCTTTCCTTTCACTGATTTGTGGAAGGCTCTGTTTTGTATGTGAGCAACACAACCAATGGCCTCAGCCCATAGCTTGGGACTTAGATCCCTTGCTTCTATCATGCAAGTGGCCATCTCCTTGAGAGATCTATTCTTCCTCTCGACCATACCATTTTGCTGTGGTGGTGTGTAGAGAGTTGAGTGTTGCATTTGGATGCCACACTTACAAAGATGCTGTAGGTTCTTATTTACATACTCCTTCCCATTATTAGTCCTAAGGACTTTAATCTTATGCCCACACTCTGATTTTCTACCAATGCTTTCCAAATCTTCAAGTGTTCAAACACCTCAAACTTCAATTTGAGGAAGTACACCCACCAAAATTGAGAGTAATCATCTATGAGTGTAAGTACATGCCTTGATCCACCATATGATGGAGTGGGCAATGGACCAATCAAATTTGAATGCACCAACCCAAGTGGTTGTGTTGCTATCCTTGCCTTCCCCTTCTCATAGCTTTACTCTAGATGCTTTCCAACTACGCACCCAATGCATGCTCCAGTTGATGATTTGAGTTGTGGAAGTCATTCCACCATCTCATCTCTGTGTAGTGCTTGGAGGTACTTGTAGTTCATGTGACCAAACCACTCATGCCATTACTTGGAAACCTCATTGGCATGTGAGAGAAGTGCTTGGTCATTGGAAGTGGGAAGGAAGTTCGAAAACTTGCACATCCTCTCATGGTGGTCTGCATACCCAATTGCAATGACTTGGTCTGTTGAGATTTCTGAAATCTCTACCATGTCTGGAGTGAAGGTCATTCTCTGTATGGGTCATCTGATAGACTGACAACAAGTTCGCTGCAAGGTTTAGTACATACAACACATCACTGAAGAAACCATGCTTTAAGTTAATCCTCCCAATCCCCTTGGTATAGATTTTTGAATCACCCCCCATTCGAATTGATGGGCCAGCATTCGAACTCATGGAGGAGAAGAGCTCTCTTTTGGCTACCATGTGGCTGGAAGCCCCCGAATCAATAATAAAAGATGAAGAGTTATAGGTACCTGCTACTGAAGCATGATATTTCTCCTTCTTGTCATTTGAACTGGAGGTGCCATCCTTCTTCCTCGCGCTGCCAAGGACTGGAATGTTGTTCTTCTCTAGCAACTGCGCCATGGTGTTATTGGTTTTTTTTCATGCATGAGCTCCCTGGATGCCATCCCTTGTGGCAATAGGTGTATTTGGCCTTCTCTTTTCCTCTCTTGTCCTTATCTCTGGGAGGATTCGAAACTCCATCATTGGATTTAGGTTTTTCTGGTTTCTTCTTCTCTGGCAGCGTCGAATTCTTGGACTTGGGCTTGCCCTTTGAGGAATTCGAAACTCCCACTGCTAATGCTTGATCCTTGGTCTTGATTGTACCCATTTGGACTAGCTTATCTTGCTCCTGAGTAAGTGTCACATACCCCAATTTTGTAAATAATGTTAATTGTTTTTATTATATTCCTGAGACATTATGTTAAAATTAATGCTAAGTAGGAACTGATGACTCAGCAGAGTCAACAGAAAATGGAATGTAAATTTAGAATATTTTATTATTAATAAATAAATTGTGGAGACAATAGCATGTGAGAGCTGTTAAAAAGAGGTTACTGGTCAAACTGGTGGATGGAACTAGGTGGAGGGCAAAAGACAAGTGGCAACATCCTCAGACACTTCCTAAGTTGTAGGTGGCAACTTCCCTATAATTGGGGTCATGATCCCCCAAGAAAGTGGGATCAGAGCAGGTGGCTCATTAAATGACAACTAACCCAAAAAGACCTATGCAATCTTTTAAAAGTACTCAATGAAGAGAGCTGAGGCTGCTCAGATATTTTCCAGAGACAATTCATTCAGGTGAATGATATTCAGGAAAATCATTGAAGAAAGATGGAAAAACAGTAAGGAAGTTGTACTGAGAGGATTGCTGCAGTAACTTGGTTTATTACAACTTGTTAGCTGGAAGAGTTTACTGATAAGTTCAGATTGATACTGAGTTTTGAAGACTGGTATTTGACTTGCTGCACCTAGTTACAGCCAGGGAGACCAGAGCAAGCTCGGGGGTCTTGAGGAGTCGCTGTTTGAGCGCTCTCCAGGAGTTGGTAGGGAGGAACGGCCTCCCATTGCTGTTATTGTCCACAGTTTCAACAGGTTCTGTCACTTAACTATTTTTGTTTTTAAATAAATGTGAATGAATGAATGTTATGCTTATATTATATGACAGAAGATTTAGCTAGTTTAGTAATATAAATGTTTTAGTTTATCAGTAATTGAATTTGTGGATGAAAAATAATGACTCACTGTGTTTTTCCACATCTGGGTTTTACCAGATAGTACTCTAGCGCAGGGGCAAATTTTTTTTATAAGAAGATAGTATGATGAGATGGTAAAAATTGTAGAGTGATTCTTCACATATCATTAGAAGACATTATTTGTTTGACTAATAGTTGTTATGCACGTAGATAAAAACTATTCTCTCGTATAGTATATCTTTCTCTGTAATTCGATTATTGCAAAGAACAGATAGAAGATTATGCTAGTTGTAATAAAGAAAAGATAGACTAAGTATTTCTGCTGTTTAAACCCTATAATTGTTTATCTTCCAGTTTGAAAGAATCTAACTTCTTATGCTGAAAAGACAATACTAATAGCAGGAGTAATTATCTATTGGTTAGATTTTACAGTTAAACCTAATTGTGTTAGTCTGCAGTTATTTAATTACTAAATCCTCTTTTATTTCAACTGAGCTCAATCAGATTACAAAACTGTTATTCTATTCTATTTTATAGATGGTAAATGAATGTTATTATATACACAGGAATTTATATATACGTATAAGAGATAAAGCTTAAATATTATATGCGTATTAAGTAAATATACACAGGCATCATAGCTAAATAGATAGACCAAACCAAAAATTGGATAATAAAATTAAAATAATAAATATAGAAACTTTGTACTCACAAGAGAAGTAATATCGTTGTTGTATTAATAATAATGAACTTATATTACAAACAATATAAGAGCAATACTAATGTAATACTTAAAGTAATATTTTATTATTACAATTGCAAACTTAGATTATTTATACTCTATGTACAAATAAATAAAGACTATGTAAAAAAATAAACTGTTTATACTCTGCGTATTATACAGCGATTAATTAATACTTGAAGACATTTATAAAATATAATAAGAGTATAATAGTCTTACATAAATTTGAAAGGTATGCACTGTGCATTAAAATTTACAGTCTCTAACAAATAGAAGTCAGGTTATTAAGCCAGTGCAGAACCCTTGACAACAAATTTATTTAACAATAAGTTGGAGAGTACTTAAATCACAAGTACCAGAACAACAATGTTTTGTTTATTAAATGTACTGAATAGACAAAGTATGCAAGTTAAAATATTAAGAACAAACAGTAACTTGGGTGATAAATTCAATCATTAATAGTACAAGATAATTTCCATTTTCAGTACTTATAAAGAAAGGAACCATTAGTTACTTCAGTACTCCACCGCAAAAGTAAATTAAATAAATAGTGTTACAGTGAGCTCGACTTACCGAGCTAATTCTTTTACTATAATAAGTTACAAAGGTATTTTATTTTTAACAGAACACATTTTTAAAGTTCAGGTAAAACATTTTCTTTTACAGCCGATTCCAAATATTGTCAACATATTATAAGTAAACAAAAATTAAATAAATACATGAAAACAGTAAGGTATTGAAAGCTCAAAATAACCAGAAAGAATTGGTAATAATTCATATTTTAGTTAGGGTTTCAACCCTATAAATATAAAACATTTATAGTAGGGTGGAATCGGGGTTTTCAATCCCTTCTTCCAAGTCATCTCTCGACATTTGTATTTACACAGTAAATACTATGTGAGGGACTACGCACGCCACGGTCTTTACAAATTTGTAAAACTGTCCTTTTTTTTATATACTTTCACGGCCTTAGCCCAAGCACTATCGTGCAGTTCAAGGAACTCTTGTAACTACGAATTTAATCAACAAAAGGAAAGTAACAAGCAAACTGAAACCCTAAGGTAACAGATTTAACAACGCAACCAATCTGTTCCAGTTGGACCAAACAAATAGTAGCGGCCATGGTTAAAAACCAGGCTTACCGTTAACCCTGAACCGCTGTTGTATTTTCGCACAGCCAACCGAAGGAAGAAGTCGACCTGTAACAAGAGGTATCCATTAAAAACTGTTAGAACTACCCTATGTTTAAAAAAAAACAAATTAATGAACAAAAACGAAGAACGGACAGTCCTCTTACCAGAATATTTGAAAAGTGTGGCCACCATCTAACTGCAAAACGCCCACGAAAACCTTTTGCAGAAAGGAAAGAAAGGATTGACTGCGCAGCACACATCTAACACTGTCTCAAGGAATACTTCAACACCCACGAAGGAGGAATAAATTGCAGTCGAGGGTTTTGAATAAGGCAACGACGAGGGAGAGTAACCCTAGGTTGACCAATAGCCTTCGTAATAACCAAACAATGGCACACTAACACCTTCTTACAGACAGTGGAAGAATCTTCAAGCAAGAACGATGAGGGGGAGGCTGCCATACAACAAATAACGACAACGCCTTGAGGAGAAATTGCAACAGAGCAGAGACTGCCCGAAGGCAAAAGGAGAATGATGAAGTTAGGGTTCGACCGAGACCTTTTATCAATCAAATGCATGGACCAGGGAGTGCCACGTTGTTACGTAGATTTTTATGCGTTTTGGGTAACGTTGCATAGTTCGGATTTCAACTAATGATTTCCAATCATTTTATTGCTCATCCATAGTTCATCTATCACGAATAGCACGTAGCATGAACTTGCATTGTTTTGTCACAACAAAGTCTTGTTAATAATCATTAAGGGCATGGGAAACCATACGACCCTTATGATTGTGTTCATAGTATATAAATTGCAAATTATAATTTTACCTTTGTATCATAATATTTACCCTTTGCTTATTTCTTTTCTATATTACAAAGCTTTGACAAGGGTTGTATAGGGAATAGTGGTATTATCTCAATGCAAGTGTCTAGCTTGATACCCTAGCAATTAAACAACCCAAGTAGAATATTATTTAACTAAGTATATTTATTCGTTTATGTAATGAAGTTAAGAAAGCCATCATGATAAAAGAGGATTGAAGGTAAACTTAAGGTAACCCATAGACTTGTTCAGTAAATACATTTACTATACCTCAGTTTATCATAGAATTGGCTATGGTTCCTTAAGCCAATTTATTAAATAGTTCTAAAATGTTATTAAATTATGAAAAAGAATTTTCTTGGTTTACATAACCTAATCATGATAAGTAATGTCTATATTTATAAGGGTTACTTACTTTAAATAATGTAGTATGGATCTAACAGGTTTGTATAGAAATCTATTAGAACTCTAAAAATAAAAAGGTGCTATTGAGATTGAATATCATTACTGTCTGTAAATAAATGATAAATCTCCAAACAATTATGATAAAGAGAAATTTGAAACCCTCTATTACTAAATTCGTTTATTTAACTGTAGTATGCTTTGAGTTTGTAATTACCTCAAAACTAGAGAGAATAAAAGTAAGAATGGGATGCTTAAGCTCTTTAACATTGTATAGTATTCTTTCCAGGCATGACATAGTTTAGTGAGATAGATAACTAAACATAGATCTTGAACTTACTTTTCTACCAGTAACAACATGAATTCAAGTACTTCATCATACTTTTGACAACTATGTTAGACGTGAAACTTTTCTTAAATCTTTTGAAGACTATAGTATATTGTGACTAAAAAGGAAACGGTTGCAATCATTACCGTTGGAACTAACTTCTATCCCTCAAGAAGTAAAAGAATAGAACAGTGAAATAATTATACCTTGAATGCTGGAGTTTTGTTTAAATGTTTATTTCTTACCGAGTTCACTGTTGCGACCATCCTTAAATCAAATGCTTAAAAAAAACTTATTAAGCAGCGTCCAAAGTTTCTTACCTGTAGTCTGTAAAAACAGGAAGAACTCTCTGCATTAGCTTAGAAGCTAAGTAACCCTAGTTTTTACATGACAGTCTCTTTTGTATGATCGCAAAAAGAACAAAATCAGTAAACTGAAAAGAACGGTTCTACTGCTAGAACGTAAGCAACAAATAATTAATTTCGATAACAAATAACTAATCAAACAGTTAGCGACTGCTTTTATTGAAATTTATATGTATTTTAAAAAATTTAATTTTTTTTGAAATTTTGGGGTTCTGACCGTAAGTGACTCCATGAAGCTTGCTAGACTGGGCATTTTCCAGTTTCGAAGTGTTAACTTCTCGGAGTGGAATGTGCTCACAAAAGCTGAGAACTTTGGCCCCAACTTCGAAAGTATGGATAGAATCAAGTGGTCCTCTTTCTTCTCAAGGCCACATTGTTTTAGCTGCAACACAAGTGACTTAAACTTGGTGAAGAAGTCCTGGATAGTGTCATAGTGCGCTGGGCTCATGCTGATAAGCTTATTTTCAAGCTGGTGACCTGGTAGTTCATCAGTTTTTCCAAACAATGTCTCTAGTTTTACCCATACCTCATTGGGTGTTGTTGAACTGCCAATGTGAAACAAGAGCTCTCTTGAGATGCTCATACACAACAATCCATATGCCTCATCCAATCTGTTGAAGTACTTGGCTTTCTCAACAATAGAGTTTGGTTCCACCTCAGTGCCCATGGTAACTCTGTAAAGGCCTTTGGCTCTCAATTGAATCACCATCTCTACCTTCCAATCGAAGAAGTTGAAAGGTGTTAGCAAGATGTGGGTAGCTTCCATTTTTGCCTATGCTAATGGTGAAGAAATTGCTAAATGTTCTACAAAAACACAATTCGATTTTATCTGGAATTCCACTAAAAATGCAGCTCAAGTCACTTTGAATTGATCTGCAACTCAATAATCTCCAACAGGCTCTGATACCATGTGAGAAATTTGAACCACACAAGAATCTAGGAACGTTAGTGGAACTCACAAATCAAATTTGGTGCAAAAACCAACAAAAACCATTAATTGAGAAGTAATTTACACATACAAATGTGAACAGAACCAAGATAATTTTCATTGTCTAACATAAAATCATGTTATTATCAAGTTTATAACACATTTGGAAAGTTTTGTGAGGCTTTGGAAGCCCAATGTGAGTGTACAAGTCAAAATTGCCAAATTGGCATCAATCCTCCCTAGGTGGGCCAATCATGCACCAAATCAGCCCAAACAACCACGAATTGCCGACTGGACGTGGGTGAGATGATGTGGGTCAATGATTACACCTTGGCATGCGTGGGTGAGGAAATCTGGGTGGTTTAGAGTCTCAAGGTGGCATTAAATGCACAAAATCAAACAAAAAATGGACAAAATCCACCTCTAGCGCTCCTAGTCAACCGATCTGTCCACATTCAATGAATGAGAGCGCACCAGCAATGATGAGGGCGCACATGTGGCTGGTTCACTGAGCTGGAGTGCTCATGTGGGTGTGAATGCCCCAATTTGACTTGGCATTTGTCCAACTAAGCACTCCTAGTCCACCACATTGTATATTAATGCAAAAATGCAATAAAATTGACTAAGTAGTGTAACTAAGGTACTAATAAGTTGGATTACTGTTCTAACATTTAGCAATGCATCTCTTCACATGCTCAATGCAATATGTGTTAAGTTTTTAGCATTAGCATGATACTTTTAAAATTGTAGACTAACATAAACAAATGATAAGTGCAGTAACAACATTCATCACATCAACACAATGGATAGAAGAATTTTTCATTGGGAAAACCTTTAAAGGAAAAACCCCCCAAAAGCATTAGTAATTCATCTCGTAAATGAGATGATTGAAATTCTTCAAAAAGTTCCACAAACCCTGATAGGGTTAAACCATAATATCATAAGGTCAATTTTTTCCATAAGGTCAAGATGCCCAATTAGGTTTTTTTTTTCCAAATTAGGGCTTGAGGCCCTAATTTCTCTTTTCTGCTCAACAAACTCAGGTTGCTCGAATTACCACTGCCCTGCTCGATCTGCTCGGTTGTCTATTTTTCCTGCTCGACCGCCTGTTGATTTTCCCGACTGCCCGTTGACCTGCTCAATTTGCCTTGTGGCAGCTCTCCTGTTGCTCGCCTGGCTAGCAGCCCTAGCCCATGGCTTTACGGGATGGAGCGTGGGCTGCCCTAGGGCCTGTGCAGACCTGGGATGCTACAGGACCCTCACAGGTTTGCAACGAGCAAATCATTACATGTATCTACCCAATTTGCGAAGATAGGACATTGGAGTTAACTTATTAACCATTGTTAGTAACTAATAGTTGGAAACGTCGTGGGTGGAAGTGAATTGACCATAACCATAAAAACAATATAGCATAACCAATTTATAATTAAAAATTGAAGATTATACTGTCGCCTCACAATTCATTGTTAAATCCTTGTGGTACAATGACAGTGGCATAATTTTGGGTGCATCTTGGATGGAAGCATTAGAGACATTCATTTTAAACATAAAGAAGTTTTTGACATTTTAATACAAAAAGAAAAAAGATATCATTACAAGACTCCACATCGAAGTCAGATCTAGTATCATCTAAAGATTTCAAAGATATCTCAAAAGTGATTTCACAGAAAAGCCATAAGTCAATATAGAAGGTGCATAAAGAATTCGACAAAGCTATCATGGATAAAGAAAAATAGATCTATTATCGAAGAGATTATAATAAAAAATTACTTGTTCAAGTCAAGAAGAGAAGATAAAATGTAAAGCAATAAAAAAAATTAGCAAGAAAAGATGGAAAATTCCTCTTTAAAGAAGGTTAATTAGAAATTACTAGAACACAAAAAAAATTAAGAGAGAGAGAACAAGAGAATCAAGATATTCAAAATAAAGTCAACAAGTTAGACTATAAAGAATAACTCTTAAGTTTAAGGAGACATAATTAAGACTTATACAAATTAAGACACTAAAACATGATAATAAATATTCACAAGAAGAGTTAGATAGCGAATGATCATTAAGCAACAAAGAAATGATGATTGGCCTAATAGAGAGGTCATCAAACGCTCAAATTCAAACATTAGAAAGGGGAACCAATACAAAGTTAGTTAGCACTCAAATTCAAAAGAATAATTATCTCGACAAACACTACAAACTTCAAAAGAAGATGGTTCCGAAGAGTAATCACAAAAGATTAGGATTCCTTATCATCATCCAAATCATAAGAATCAATATGAACAATAATCACAAAAGATAAGGATACCTTATCATCATCCAAACCATAAGAGTCATTATAACCAACGACAAGGTCAAAAGGAACCTACACAATATTTCTCTTATAAACATATGAGATATGATTTAAAAAAAGAATTGCGACACAATCAACAAACGTGTGGAAATAGAAAATGAGAAGTTCCATCCAACCAATCGATCAACAAAAAGTCCCAATGAAGGTTATCTTGGGATGGATCACGTCATAAATTATGCAACATTTTTACTCAATGTTTAAAAGAACATATCGACTCGTTTCTTCAAGTGTTGTAGCTACTAGAACAAAGAATACTACGACGACATTACAAGCAAGAGTAAATATGTAAATCATTTTCATCAATATGCTTGGAACAAGGCATTTCTAAAGAGAGAGAGAATGTTAACATAAATAACAAGAATATAAATAATAAATAATAATAATATAAGTAATACAATAATAATAAATTAATAAAAGTAATGAAAAGATGTGTCTTATCGAAAATACATGGCTTTTAATAAAAAGGGACTTCATATATATATAGGGGCCCCTGTCACATATCCTAGATTGCAAAAAAAACATTTTATGCTTGAGAAGACATTATGCTTTAATTTTATTGTAAAGTTTGTAATTATTGACTAAGTGGGGTCAAGGATGATTTTATTTAATTGCTGAATATTTTATTAATTAATAAATAAAAGGTGATACAACAGCTTAAGGAGGCTGTTAAATGAGTGTCTACTGCCCACTTGGTGGAATAGGCCGGCTTGAGAGTAGATTGACACTTGGCAGCATCCTCAAACTACTAGCTGTTGCAGGAGGCAACTTCCCTATTTTTGTGGTCATGTTCCTCAAGAAAGTGGAACAAGAGCAGGTGGCTCATTAAGTGAAAAACTGACCCAAAAGACCTAGGCATGCTTATAAACTATCCATTGAATTTCATTGACGCTGTTCAATCTTTACTTGTGAAATTTGTGCACAAGAGGTTTGGTGGGGGGGGAAGGCAGAAGTGTTGGAGTGTGAAAGGGCGGATTTACTGAACTAGTGCATCTATTTTTTTTGGTTGAGTTATTACTGCTATAGGCAGAAGTTTTACTGCTGATTACTCTGTGGAGTTGCAGGGGTTTCTTAACCCATTCTCTCACCCAGTGCTTTCAACTAGGTGGACAGGCTCGGGGGTCCTAAGCCTAGCTGCTAAGCTATCTTCAGGAATTCGGTTGGATGGAATGAGATCCTTAGACTGTTATCTCCTCTACAATAGTTACTATAAATCTATTGTAGAAATGTTTAACAGAAAAGTTTCCTCAACTCTAGAAGTTGATGTTAACATAGATACATCTGTTTAATGATAATCATTAAAGTACCTTAAAAAAATGTTTTACTAAAAACCATTATACAGTTTGTGTAACTATGTTCATTTAACCCAGTAAAAATAACTATCTGTAAAGCTTAACCTACTATATATACATATAATTATTAACTAATACAGAACATGAAAAATAATGCAAATTGAGCAACATTAGACTATGCAAACAATGTAATGAAATTATAGTAATAATTTAGGTATTACAAATGATAATTATGTTAATTGCAATAACATTGTAAAAACATTAAATATTAATTAATAAATAGTTAACAAAAAAACAAATAATGCAAAGTATAAATCAAAAAGAAAATACTATATTTCTGTTTCCACTTTGGGCCAAAACCCTAAATAAGAAAACCTGTTAAAAAGCCATGTTATTATATTCCCTTCAAAGCATGGCATTCCTCCAAACCCTCACTCTTTACAAATCTTATAAATATTATATCCAATTGAAATTATACAGAACATGGTAAAATCTGTTAAAATAAACAGAGTAAAAGAAATAAAATTAAATTATTTTTCTCAAGCTTTCGTTTATAGTAAAAACCCTACAATCTTATTACGATAAAATACAAAGAAAATCAAATACAAACATCTCAGAACCGAAACCTTGATACTATGGAGACTGTAAAATCTATTAAAAACAAAACAAGCTTAAACTCAAAATTTTTCTATCCATTAATAGTCTTTAAACAACCGTAATTATTGATCCATACGGCTTATAGATTTTATCCAACCTGTACAAGTCTGCCAAAACCCTAGAATTTATAAACGCAACATAGCATAACAGAGCTACGGCCTTACGACTTTATACAAATTATACATTAAACCAAACAAGTCACAACCACCATTGCTAGCAGAACCCTATTCATCGCCGAAGGAGAAACCCCAGGTGGTAAGGCTGAGGCTTACCAAGTCATTTGCGCAGTGAGATTTCTGCTCGAAAACTCATAGTTCTTCCAAGCAATCTCTTCCATTCAGCGTTGGGAGGACGAGTCTCGGCCGTAGCCAAGCCTGCATAGACCAAAGCAGTTGCATTAAGATTTTTTAAAAATAAAACTCTCATTGTAAACAAAAATAGATTTTGCAGAAATGAAAGCAGTTACCTGTCAGTCACAGCCGCAACATGGATTTATTGAACCCACTCAAACCGTAGCATCAAGCCACCAAATGAGAGAATTCGTGGCCTACGACCTCGACACGAAGCTAGAAAGCAGTGTTGTAAATGTCACAAACAAAAGCCAAGTTCTTTTTTTACTGATATCTCGAACCAGGAAGACTTCCGTCGAGAATTGGTTCCAATAGCCACTCAATGAAGGCTAAAGAGTTTACCTCGCCTGTAAAAGGGTGTTTATTTTCGTAAGGGTTCAACTTTGGAAACGGAGGCTCAAAGGGCCATGAGCCTGTCAGCTCTACCCTCGAACCAGGGAAAAAGACAGAAAACAAGTGATGTTTCAGGTCGTTGGTCGGGTTTATAGTTAGGGTTGCCACTCTTAAAACCCTAACCAATAATTTATCCATACGTGGATTCCACTTCCTCATCGATAGTATGGGTTTTCTCTATAGTCCCGAATGGCATCGTTTAACCTGCTATATAAACAAATGTTAAATGCTAAGACTATGCTTATATTCATATATTGTATACTTTTGACATACACATGTTAAATACCTTGGCAATATCAATTCTATACTTTGCATAAATATTTATTTTCGCATATACAAATGTTCATTCTTTAACCTTATGACAATACATAGGCATATGCTAATACTTGTTTATGTTAACATTCGGGCATACATTAAGACAATTGCATATGAAATACTTTGGTAAAAGTAGTAAAGGTATTGCAAGACTTAGTTTATAGAATTTTCATTCTATAATGTTGCATGTAGGATTAGGATCTAATATACCAACGATAGGATAAATATAAGATTTACAAATTATATTCATAGTTAGGCTAAAAACATACATTTCTATTTTGCTTGTATTTCTAAGTACTTATGCCTTTAAATAAATAAAAAAATAAAAGCAAACATTATGTTCTTAAGCCTAGAATAAGAAGGTTAAAAACATAGACCTCAAACGTTTTGCAATAACATAACAAATTCAAGATTTGGAAAGGAAACAGGTTTGGTAATACCTCCATTACTCAAAGCCTTAAATTAAATAAATATTCTAGCATTTTACTTTTGCAAGTTGAGATAATTAATCTTGATCCTGAAACTGGAAACAAAACGTTTTACCTGTAAAAAGACATGTACAAGAATAATCATTTCACTGCATTAGCTTCAATAAGCTAACTAATCCTCAACACAACTAGAAAGTTCCTCTAGTAAGCAAGAAACAAACTTTAGTACCATGCACTCACAATTAAATAAACAGTTGATTTCAATACTTACTACTTCAGACCGTTTACAATCTAGATCGATCTTCATTACTAAATTTTGAAAGCAGTTAGTAAAGAAAGTACTATAGAAACTAATAAATGAATTTGTTTTAATATCTAGATTAGACCTTTTAGAATGATAACTGTTAGCAGTTAAGTTACTCTCTTAAGCAACGAATTGTAAACATTAATTGTTGGAAGAAAAAAATTAATTTTGTAAGAAATTTTGGGGGTTTTACATATGGTATCAGAGCACACGTTCAGGCACTAGGCCTGAATGCGGCTCAACCCACATAGACAAACAGTAAATAAAATGCATGCATACTGATTTATTATTTTTCTTGGAAATGTTGTTACCAGATTTTTTTTTTCTTTCTGAACTAAAGCTGCAGGAATGGAAAGACTCGAGGAATATGCAGATGAAGGGTCCCCATTAAACGAACAAAGTAATTCTAGAAAAGAACCGGTTAAAGAAGAAATAACTAACAATTCCTCTGAACTGTTACAAACCGTTAAAGAATTAAAACTTGAAATGGAAACAGTTAAAAAAGAGAACGAAAGAATTCTAAGAGCTCAAGAGGAGTTGAACGAGATACTGATGGACAAATTCCAGAGTGAAGGGAAGGATAAACATATAGGATCTAACAATACATCCTACCAACATAAAAGTAAAAATTCCAAACATTCTAAAATTGAAAGTAGTTCGTCCTCTGAAATTTATGGTGATTCACACAGGAAGAATCGCCAGTACTCTAGCGATAGCAGTGAAGATAATTTTCAATCTAGAAAAAAAAAAAAGCCTTATGAGGAAATTTCGGGAGAATTTAAAAAGATAAAACCACCAACTTTCAACGATGAGACAGAGAAAGGGGAGAAAGCCGAAACATGGCTGTCTGGAATGAAGAAGTATTTCCAAATCTATAATTACTCCAATAAGTTAAAAGCTAGAATGACCATATACAACTTAACTGGAAATTTAGATATCTGGTGGCAGGATTTAAAACGAGTAAAATGTATAAAGGAAATGAATATTAACTGGAGTACCTTTAAAAAAATACTTTAAAAAAAAGTTTATGTCGTAGTAGTACTATGAAGAGCGAGCTAAAGCTTTCTACGAATTGAAGTTGGGAACTATGAACATGAAGGAATTAAATGGTAAATTTTTAAGTTTACTACGTTACGTGCCTTACATTGTGGATGAGAAGCCCAAGGTGCAGTGTTTTTTGAGCTATTTACATTTTCACATTAAAGATAGAATTGAATACGATAATCCTAAAACCCTTGAAGAAGCTATTCGAAAGATAAATTTTTTGCTATGAGTAGAACCGAAAAAGGGAAAACATGCCAAACTGGAAGGCCAAGAGGTCTAATAATTTTGAACATAAGAAGAAGGGTTTCACACCTAACCGCAATTTTGGGAATAATAATGCACGTAATCTTCCTAATAAGAATTTTCAAGGAAATAAAGGTAACTCACAACCAAACCCTCACTAGTACAAGTGATCAATTTTGCCACGAAAAAACGTGGCAATATCCACGGAAAAGCGTGGATATTGCCACGTCTAAGTGTTTTTTGTTCCGTGGAAACTATTTTGTTGCAATAGCGACAACCCCTAATTTGCGTCGCAAGAGCGACAATGTTCTAGATTTCGTTATATGCCTAAGTCGTCGCTATATCCACGCCTAACCGTCTATGTATCCCTGCCTGGCCGTCGATGTATCCACGGCTCGTCGTCGATGTATCCACGGCACTTCGTCGATGTATCCACGGCTTGTCGTCAATGTATCCACGGTGTGTCGTCGATGTATCCACGCGTCTTCGTCGCTATATCCACGGATTGCCGTCGCTGTATCGACGGTTGGTGAATTTTAAAAAAAAAAATACTTTTCTTCTGACAGGTTTCTGCGTAGAGAACCAACTGACCAGTATTTGTTTACAACCTTTATTGGAGAAATGACTTACAAGAAGCTTCAGTAAATGACCTAAATATAATTTGGATGTGGGGACTGATCCATTGTCAGTGAAACATATTTAATGGAATGAAGCATTTCCTCTATACAGTTGGTCACAATTTAGTTCCAAATGCCATTAATAAGATGGGATAGAAACTTCCAGGGCATTACTTTGCTGTAATTAAAGGGGTGGGTTATTTGTGGGAAAGGCATTAGTTTCCAGAATTAAGGCAGCCATCCTTGCAATCTCAGATTTGAACTCAAGAGACTTGTGCACCAGGATTGGGACTGACCAAAAATGTCAAATAGATGAATCTTTTCAACCATGCCAACAATGCTACTCATTTTTTTTTCATTGCTCACTGCTAGAAGTCTTGTTCTGTTTAATTCTTACCTATTCTAAATTGTATTTATGTAATAGACAACCACTTTACAAAATTAAGTCCTGGTATACAGTACATTAGCCAATAGAAGATGTGCA